>JAKSZP010012016.1:0-147522 GCA_022478985.1 Massospora cicadina
AAAATAAGGGATATAAAGAATAGACGCAAGCCCTGTTGAAACTGAGAATAGATTAGGAAATATTATCCTAAATCTTTTAGAGGATTAAGAGAAGTAGGTAACAGATAAAGTACTCATAAGATAAGGTGAAGTTTGAGATAAGATAACATTTAGATAAGGGATTTATTACCTCCAGGGTAGAATAATAGTTGTTATAGAGTTTATCAGCCAGGATTATCAATTAGTGGAGCAGTTTGATTATGTTATCTCAAGTTCAACCAATATTAACTGAATTTGGACGATGCTAAGTAAATCAAAGCTAATAATAATATTGGGCTTTAGACCCAACAAAGCATCGATTGGTAGATTAATATTAGTAAATATATGTTGACATTGCCCAAAATAAATAATAAGTTCGAAGCCCCAAGTTGAGGAGCATTTAAACTGTTGAGAACCCAACAAGTAGGTTGAGTAAAACTTCAACCCATTTTGTAAAACGATCAATACCTACCAGGATATATTGATTTCCACTAGTTTTATGGTGTAGAGGCTAACCACATCTAGAATTATTATGTGGAAAGGCCGTTGAGGGGTGGTAGGTTAATTTTACTTGGTCTGAAGCTGTGATGCTTTTTAAAGGTCAGACAGGCATCCAAGGTTTCAGTTATGGTCTCCATGATACCCTTTCAGTAGTAGCATCCTTTAAACCACTCATATGTTTTTCATAATCCACCATGCCCCAGGATGGTATGAAACTTCAGGATCATGGGTATTCGCTCTGACGGCTGGGTATAGGGCAACTAGTTTATCCCTACTTTCTTGTATAACTTTTGTCAGGGAGACAGCATATGAATTAGATTGCCTGCCAGTCAGTGTCATTTAACCTTCTGATTAAAGTAAGACTGGTCTTCCAATATAGGTGTGTAACAAACCAGTGGAAAGCCTAGAATGCCTGTGGGATAGCAGTCCCACTACTTTTAGGATAGATGCCCTATTATTTCTGTGAGCTAAATAAAATTCCAAAACATACCAAAGGCCCCCATGGCAAACCAAATGGGTGCAATGGGGGCATCCACGGGTATTGCAGGGTCATCTCCCAAGGGTGGGAGAAGCAAAGAGGATGACCAAACCTCCTGGGTTTGCAGTTAGTGACATTTGGGCTCTGTTTCCAAATTTTCTGGTTCAGTTTCATCATAATAAAGACTCTGAAAATCATTTAAATTTGATTTTTTTTGGAAATGCTGATTGGGTTCACAAAATCAATTGAATCAATTTGACTGTCAGGAGGCCTTGGGATTTACCTCGCGCCTGTTGCAGGGTTTTGTGATGGGTTGAGAGGTCAGGAACGTTGTTGAAGCAGTAAATCAATTTAATAAAGTGGTTCAGGCCATATTGGCTTGTGACGAGGTGGCCTGGATAATCTGGTACCTGGTTACCTCCTCATGGTTGCTCAGATGGATGTTTATCGCCCCTCAAATGGAGAAACACAATCAGTAGCAAAGGCCCTATTTTGTCTGAATTGTGACAAACTGCCAGTAGATTGGAGGGGCAATTTATTCCAAATTCTCTGATTTTCTCACAGAGAGGTAGGCAAACCTGTAGCTTGTCAACTGTTCTTGAAGGAGAGGCAGGTTATTGTGGCGATTCTGGCAGATTTGAAGGTTCCTCTGGAGCTGTGGATTGACATAACGAGCCCATGGCATATCCTCTGATCATCACAATCACCATTAGTGGGCTGCTGGATCAAGAGATTGGAGGGCCCACTTGAAAACATTACCTAAAATGCAAAGTGCGGCATACTTTGTTGTTTTATTGATAAAATCTTAGAAAACAGGTGGAGTCCTCAGAATTGATTTTTGTGGAAAATGATCAGATTTATTTAACCAAAAAGGTGAAAATGAACTGACAACTGTCCCTTTCAGAGGCAGTTGTCTTAAAATCTAGGTGGTAGGGAAAGGGGGTCACGGGTTATTATAGGCAAGAGAGGCTGACGTGGTTGTGGATAAATAGCCTGGGCTTGTAGAGTTGGCAGCTATCTTATGAGCTTAGCCAAAGAAGCTCTGGCAACGTAATTTGGGTATATGTGATGGAGGGACCCTCACTGATTCAATCTTAAGCGAATTTTCTCGGATCTCAGTGGCGTAATCAGATTACCTTAGAGCCAATTCCAAAAATGTTTAAAATTTAAATTTTTCAAGACCAACTTCTTGACTTGAACCAGCATTCTGAAACCCAAAATACCAGGTTTTGTATTTGCAGACCAGTTTATCTATTTCACAATCTATTTTCTAAGTTTCAAGGTTGAGATTCTCAATGTCTAAGGAAGTGAAGGATGGCAGGGTGAAGGCCAATGGAGGGTAGAGTTGTTTCTTGTGGCCTCTGGCCTTGATTACCTTCTGCAAAACTCCTTTATCTTGTCAGTAAGGAAAGAAGCAGCCTAGGGGGATGCTGTGGAGGGGTTCTTTGGAGCCAATGCCGTTACCCAACTTTTATCTACAAAGGCCCAAGTCCCCTAGTTGGGCCAAGGGCTCCATAGAGGCATTAGGTCTCTTTTTCTCTCTATAAGGAAACTTTTCCTGGTCTAACCCAAGAGGTTGAGCCACCAGACTTAAATTATACTCTCCTTTTTGAACTGGAAACATCTTTCTGCCTGGTACATGAACCAAGGAATAGTTCTTGTGTCTGGTAGGGAGTTTGATGGCAAAATGGCAGCGATTTTCTTGGGTGGTTAGGGGGCCTTAGGATGTGACGCATGGAACTCAGCCACTAACTCCAAGCAATTCTCACAGTCCCTTATACTTACCCAGATATTTTCATAGGCTGGGTAACCTTTTTCATGCAACCAAGTATTGAACAGAACTCCTGGATATCCTTCTGGCCAGTATTGCCTACACTTCTTCCTCTTGAGAGTCACCCACAATAATGGGCTCTGGGGTAGTAGAAGTCTCTCCCTTAAAGGGGGTAATTGTGAGATGTGGAATACATTATGTTGTTTCTAATGAGCAGGAAGCTTGATGCGGTGTGACCCATTACCCAAATCCTTTTCTACTTCAAATGGACCAGAGTGCTTACTATTCAACTTCCTAGAGGGAACCTTCACGTTCAAGTGGCGGGTTTCAAGCTTAACAAAGTGAACCTATAGAGATATCATGTCCTGGGGGTCATTTTCTACAAGAGAACTTCTTAAAATCTTCAAAAGTCTTTGATAAGTGCTCTTAAACAATCTTTTGGGTGCCTTGGATATGGGTGATTCGGGCCTCTGCTGCAGGAACTGCAGAGGTTAGGGGCGCTCCAATCTGTAATGATAAGTTATAATCTTAATTTACTTCAAAAGGGGAAAATCCAGTGGACGAGTGCGATGCATTGTTGTAGGCAAATTGCGTCAGTGGAAGGTCTGTGGCCCAAGTATCCTGGGTAGCTGAAGAGTAACAACTTAGATATTGCTCTAAGATTAGATTAACTCTCTCATTTGCCCATCTGATTATGAGTGATATGGTGTAGAATTACAAGCTTAGATAAAAAAAGTCCCAACTAGGCATCCCAAAATCTGGCTGTGAATTGTGGACCACGGTCACTTACAATTTCTATTGGAAGTCCAAACATGGAGAACACATTTGTGATGAAAAGTGCTGCAGTATCTGACGCTGTTATGGTAGTGTTACATGGGATAAAGAACGCAAATTTGTGAAACTATCCACAACCAAAATTATGGCATCAAACCTCTTAGACGTGTGAAGTTCTACTATGAAGTTCACTGAGACAGACGTCCAGGGACCCTCAGCTTGCTGCAAAGGGCAGAGAAGGCCCTTTTTTCTTGTGCGTTCTTATTTGTAGCGAGCACAGGTGTTGGGATTTACCCCAATTTGGGTAAAGCCTTGACCGGGGTTTCCCTATTAAGCATAATTTCTTTTGCTCTATATTTTATATTTATATATATTATATCAACTTGTCTGTGTGTAGTGCACTATTATTCCAATCCAAACTACTCTACTGTGCTGTGCTCTAATCTTTTTAGTTCATTTGGAATCTCAAAATCACTTTCCTAATATTGCAATCGAGTAGTATAATTTACAATGAGATCAATTCCTAGCAAACTAGGTATAATAAGAATTTTGAGAATGCTGCAACTTTAATAATGATGATATCTTATATATTAATGAACTTATCAGATCTGATAAACATCCATATCAGTTTTCTGATACAAAAGATTTTATCCCTTATATGATATAAATTCTCTACTATTCCTATAAATATCTTAACTATTTACAATAAAGGGGGACTGAATTCTAATATTTATAATTTATAATATTGTGTTTATTACTTCTGAGTCTTGATAATCAGTTGTAATAGTTTTGATAGCCTTCGTTGCACCTGCTTATTCTAACTTTGGAACTAAAGCCTTTACTGGTGCTACCTGCCAGGTCTGCGTCCAACACTGGTGCTCCCTGATAGGTCCAAATTTCAACTACAGGTAACACAGCTTGCTACCCAAGCTGAGATATCCTTGGAGAGCCCAGGACAATTGTAGGTTCTATTGACTAGTTCAACACACTTTTTTGAACCAGGATGGCCTAATGCAGGCGGGGTGTGGTGATCTTCAAAAACCTGCATGCACAGAGTGAGTAGGATCCAAACCTATCCTGAAAGAGGATTATCCCATCCTTTAAGTTGTACAGGGGCCGTTTGCGCTGCCTAGTCTTCAGGTCGCTCACCAACTCAATTCCCTTAGGGCAACGTTTTGACCTTCTAGAACGCATTCACACATGGGTGTTTCTGGGGATATATCAGCATATGCTACAATAACTGGGGCAAGGGAGATGATCTTGTAAAAGGCACCACTGTGGTGAGATCAAATAGTTCCTCATCTGGGCCTGGAGCCAAGGCAGGGTTGCAACTCAACATATCAGGCACCACATTTAGTGGCCCTTGATTGAAGCTCATACTGTAAGTGAAAGTTACAAAGATCTCTGTATGTATGTGCTTGACGGTGAGCCAGCTTTTGGGATTTTCTATACTACAGTAAGGATTTGTGGTCAATGCATAATGTGACTTCATGCTTTGATTATTGAAGAAGATATCTCCAATGGGTCAGCAACCATGCCACTGCAGCCAACTCTTTATCATAAATTTCCATGCTTGTTCCGTGGAGGTGAATTGCATTGAGAAGTATGCCACAGGGCGCTCCCTCCCTTCATGCTCTTGTAAAAGTACAGCTCCCACTGAAACTTTTGATGCATCACGTGCCATAATGAATGGCTTGGATGTATCAGCATGACTCAGGACTAGCGCTGACAAAAAAGGTTCTTTGATTGCCTCAAAAGCTTGTTGACACTCCTCTATCCATTTGAAAGGGGCATTGTTCCCTTTCAGTGAATGGAGGGGTGCAGCCAGCTGGGCGATGTAACGGGAGAGTTCACGCCAATATGCAATGAATAAATTAGGCAGTAAGAGCCATGTTACTGACCATACTAGGGACAGGCCTGCAGAAGCTTCCTCAAACCCAACCGCCATGCCTCATAATTGCCACGTATTCCCGCACCACTGTTCCCACAACGCTGCACATCAACAGCAGGGTCTGGGATCAGGAAAGGGCTGAGAACGACGCCAACGCCACACAAAGCACACTGGTTGAGCTCATAATTCCGATCCAATTTCCGTAATAATTTTAATAAAATAATTTTTTTTAGCAAGCAAGTGTTTCTTTATTTAATTTTTATCGTTTTCTTATAGAAGACGCAACTGCCCTTCAGGGCTGCGACATCCTCCCCTAAATAGTGCTTTGCAAGTATGGAATAAGCTCCTCCTAGGCTAAGCTCTCTCAAGCACCATCCAGCACATCATTTGCAAAGATTCTGAATCTCACCGGATCACCATTTATGCCATGCGTAAGCCCAACATTATTCTGCAGATGCATTTCAGGTTCAGGTTGTCAAATTTTCCCTTATCCAACTTCCTGAGGTCAAGGATCTTTGGATTAAGGCCACATTTGGATTGAACGCCACCTGATCTGAAGCAATGTACAGATCAGGTGCCTCCTGATACGTTACATCACCCCCTGTAAAGACTAGAGCTCCAGAACCTTCTCTGGGCATCGCGCGTAGTCCTCTTCATCTGTCACAACACCTCCTCCACCAAATAGTCTTTTCACAACACCAGCAGTTGCTGCCAGCCCCTCACCCTTCTTGCATTCGATATATGTTCCACCTCATATTCTGGCACATCCCCTTCCCTAGGGTTAGCAGTCCTGGTCTATCCAGACCTATTCCCTTGAACATTTATAGCTAGGAAGCGTGAATCACCAGATGGGCCCTGGAACCTTTTGGCAAACTTAATTCAAAGGCGACCTGATTAATGGCTTGGATGATCTTGTATGGGCTCAAAAACTTTGATTCCATCTTACAACTCTTAACTGGGACAGCATAGTTCTTAGCTGCATCAATACCCAGCCCCCAGGCTCAAAAGTTGGATCTGGAGCCCTTCATCAATCTGATTGTCACTTCTGCTGAGCCACCGCCCACTCCAAATTCCCCCATAACTTCTTCCCAATATCTGACATGGTATGCACCATCTCATCTGCCCCTGACACACTCTACCCATGGATCCCCCATTTGATCTGGAATTGAGTCCATGATTCACAAAAAATGATACCATTCCCATTGAAGACTGAGAATGATTGTTGCAAGTAAACTAGGCCATCTGAACCCACAAAACCCAGTCATCCTGTCAATCGGACATGTAATACTAGAGATACTGCTCAAGTATCTTATTCACCCTCTCCATTTGTTTATCAGACTGAGGATGGTATGCCAAGGACCAACCAGGCCTGATCTCCGAATCCCCTAGCAAACTTGACCAGAATTTCCAAACAAATTGTGGACTACGGTCTGAAATGATTTCCTCAGGTAAGCCATGCCAGGAGAACACCTCATCAATAAAAATCCTCACCGCATCCTTTTCCAAAAAACTCCTGGTGCATTGGAAGAACTCAGCGTATTTGGTTAGTCTATCCATGACCACCATAGCTGCATCCTTCCCCTGCACCTTTGGGAGACCCATTATGAAATCGATGCTAATTAAGATCCATGGGCCACGTGGTATCAGCAGTGTATATAACTTACCTGTTGGCGGTTTTCTTGAGGGCTTCACTTTTGCACATGACAGACACTCCCTCACATACTTCCTGACATCCTTATGCAGGCCCAGCCAGAATACTCCCATTGAACCAATTCTACTGTTTTCTCCACTCCTGGGTGACCCGCCAATGGATGATCTTGAGAAGCCCAAATTACCTCCCATTGTAATGATGGGTTGGGCACCCATATGCAAGAATTGAGGTATAGCACCCCACCCCTCTTCATGAAGGCCTTATGGCGCTTGTGCAGCTGTCCCTCTGTCATCTCAGCTTCCGTCACCAGCCAAATTACAATTTTCCTTGCTTCTGGCGGACTTCCTCCCCCAATTCACTTTATCTATCCTCAATCATTGTGAACAGGTCCAGTCGGAACATTATGGCCATATTAAACTCCTCCAATTCTTCCTTCCCATACATGAAGCCCCCATTTTGACTCAACCAATCCTCTAGGACATTCAACAATCCTGGCCTGTACTCCACCCGGAATCATAACGTACCAGCTCCACATGTCATCTGGCCTACCGCTGGTTCATCTTCCCGGGTTCACAATTGTATTCTAACGCTTTGTGGTACGTCTGAATAACAAAAGGATGCTGGGCATAGAGTAGGTGATGCTGCCATTTCCGCAAGGCTGCCATCACCGCTAGCAGTTCTTTATTGTATATTGGGTAATTTGTTTCAATGAGGAGCATCTTACTGTTAAAGTAACACATGGGGTGTTACAGCCCTTCTTTACCTTCCCAAAGCAATATTGCACCTACAGCATAATTTGAGGCGTCAGTTTCACCACAAATGGCCTCCTGGGGTCTGGATGGGCTGGTACAGATGTGGTAAGTAACTTATATTTCAGTAACTCGAATGCCTGCTCCTCTTTCCTTCCCATATGAATGGGACATCCTGTGTTAGACGCGTGAGAGGTAAGGCCATTTCGGAAAGACTCTTCACAAAATGAAGAAGGAAGTTCAATGTTCCTAAAAAACTCCGCACCCTCATATGATCCATAGGGGCCTTCCATGCCCGCACCACATGCAGTTTATCCAGATATATTCCCAATCCATTCTGGAAAACCACGTTGCTTAGGAACATTACCTAACTTCAATTGAATTCACACTTGGAAGGTTTCAATCTCAGACCCATACAGCCAATAGTCCCCATAATTTCCCAGAAACCTTGGAAATGATCCTCTCGGGACCACAAAATTACTAAGATATCATCCATATAGGCAGCACAGCATTGACCGATCATTCCTCCAAGGACATGGTCGATTATCTGCTGGAACACTGCTGGAGTATTCCTAAGCCCAAATAGCATCACATGATATTGATACACTCCCAGGTGACACTTAAACGACATGTATTGCTGATGTTCTGGTCTCACCAGTACTTGATTGATTGTTTCCACAATGTTAAGCTTTGTAAAAACGGTGCATCCAGTAACAATTGGAAGAATTTCCTACAACAAAGGCATCAGATATGGATCAGGCTCGGTGACCATGTTCTGATGTCGGAATATATGCATGGGCGTAATTTTCCACTCTCTTTTGGCACCAGTAATACAGGTGACACAACCAGTGACATAGAGAGCTTAATTATACCTTTGTCCAACATAGATTTCACATGGCCTTCAATGTTTCTTTATCTCGTTCATTAAGAGAGTACACCGGACTTCCTCTGGGAAGCTCCAACCCTCCTTGAACTGGAATGAAAACGCAAAGAACCCGTAGGGGAAAAAGAGATTTCCCAATAGGACCAAGTACACCAACAAAATCGCTATATTCAGCTGGTAGCTTTACCTCATGCATTCCATCTAAATTCCTGCGTAAACCTGGATTATCACTCTCAACTTCCAACTTCCATTTCATCTGAGGCTCCATCTGCGGAGTCAATGTAATTGTCTTCTGCAGCAAATCAACATGGGGCTGGAAGTGATGCCACCATCGCATCCCCAATACTCCTGGATGGGCCAGATTTCTGATAGCACAAAACCCTCTCTTACCCAGAACTGGATCTTCTGAACAACTACCCAAGGCACAAAAGCCATGAGGGAGCTTTCCTCGATACATTGGCAAACACTACCTCAGGACCCCTCTTCATTTTCAACTTCAAATGTTCAGCCAAGGATGATTCCACATAGTTTTCCTTAGCCCCTGTATCCACCAGGGCCAACACCTTCTCTGTCTGACCTTGTAAATATAACTCCATCAGAATGAATAACTGAGGATAAAGAAAAGAAGTAGATTTAATGTTTGGGGCATCCTCAGATTTCAAATTAGCAGTTAAGGCAGGTCTAGGGCTATAACTAATCCCAGATCCCTGACCACCTGTTCTTCCCATCTCCTCACCGTTTACCTAGTGGGACCCTCCCTGGATAAAGCCCAAATTCCTTGGTGATTCCTGCCAACCTCCTCAACCTCTGCTATCCATTGCAGGTGACTGGCCTCTTCCTGGAGACATAGAATCTTTCCACCAGTTTCAAGCCAAGGCCAATTGTTTTCCACCTGAAACACCAACACAACTTCTTCTGCCAACGTACTCTGAACTTTAGCAGCCGCCATGGCGGCTAACATATCCACTTGCAGCCCCTGTTGAAACATTTGCGATTATTGAAAATCCAAAACTCGTGCTGCTTTCACCAATGGTTGGAAAATCCACCCATATTCTTCAACCGATCCTCGCCCCTGACACACTTTCAGCAAAGCTGACCACGTCTCATCCTGCGCTTCATCCAGACAATCAGCCCGGTCAATCCAATTGACACACTCATCCATGGATCCTGGGAGGCGACCTTGCTCCTCAATCACCTTTTGTACCCACCCGGCCAGATCCAGGGGTAGTTCTTCCACAATTTGTGCAATCTGCAGCGATAAGGGGGTCTCCCCTCCCATTGCTTGAGCCAACAGCGCCTTAAAACGAATCGTGTGACACCACTTGGTGGATCTTCTCCAAAGCTTAAATAGGCAAAGCTTCCCAACGATTTGGAGATGTAGTTCTCCATGACTCTCCTCCATCTTCACGGAACTTGTGCCACACACTCATACCACTTCTCTTATTATGAAGATTAGTGAGAAAATTACCATCACCACCAGCAACATATTGCGATACCATTCCTCCCCTCCTGGAGCCACCACCTCTTCTTGAGGGCTCCACAAAACTGACAAAAAATTATTAGAGTTGCGTCTAATGTAACAGGCGGGTTTGCGCCAATACACAACGAACAAATTGGGCAGTAAGAGCCATGTTACTGACCATACTAGGGATAGGCCTGCAGAAGCTTCCTCAAACCCAACCACCATGCCTCATAATTGCCACGTATTCCCGCACCACTGTTCCCACAACGCTGCAGATCAACAGCAGGGTCTGGGACCAGGAAAGGGCTGAGAACGACGCCAACGCCACATAAAGCACACTGGTTGAGCTCATAATTCCGATCAATTTCCGTAATAATTTTAATAAAATAATTTTTTTAGCAAGCAAGTGTTTCTTTATTTAATTTTTATCTTTTTCTTATAGAAGACGCAACTGCCCTTCAGGGCTGCGACATCCTCTCCTAAATAGTACTTTGCAAGTATGGAATAAGCTCCTCCTAGGCTAAGCTCTCTCGAGCACCATCCAGCACATCATTTGCAAAGATTCTGAATCTCACTGGATCACCAAATATGCTGTGCATAAGCCCAACGTCATTCCGAAGATGCATTTCAGGTTCAGGATGTCAAATTTTCCCAGCTCCAACTTTCCTGAGGTCAAAACTCTTTGGATTAAAGCCACAATTAGATCGAATGACACCCAATCTGAAGCAATGTACAGATCAGGTGCCTCCCTATTTGTTACAGGCGAGTGCTGGAGAAAACTTATTTTAGAAAATCACTGTACTCAGAAAGCTTTGTAGTTGTCTTTTAGTGGTGGGAGTTGGCCAGGACCAAATGGCCTCCAGCTTACATGGAGGGACAGCATACCCATCCTTAAGAACCAGGTTTCCTAAGAAAGTTACTTCCTCTCGAAAAATTTGCATTTTGAAAGCTTGACAAAGAGGCCTGCCTTGATAAGAGCTGCCATTACAGCCTCCAAATCCTTAGTGCGCAGTTCATGGGTTGAAGAATGAATTAATATGTTGTCAATGTAAGTGACAGAACAGGTAAAACTTAGGTCCCCCAGAAAATCGTCAATCAGGCGTTGGAAAGTTTCTGGAGCGTTCACTCCAAAAGTCATCACCTTGAATTAAAATATCCCACGCCTTGTCCTAATGGCCATGAGGCACTCTTGGCCCTCCTTAACCCTCACCTGGTTTAAAGGCATTAACCAGGTCTAAATTAGAAAAACCCGGGATTTAGCAATAGCCTGAGCAATGGTTTGTTCCAAGGGGAGGGGGTAAATATTTGGAACTGTCACATTGTTAACATGGCCATAGTCTACGCAAAGGCGTAGGGTCCATCAGCCTTCTGGGAAAATACTACCGGTAAGGCAATAGGGGAGTATTTTTTGATAATCCATCCTTTTTCCAGCAAGTCATCTAGCCTTACGCTCAGCACATTTTCTTCTTCCTCTATGTGAGGGTCAACGAGAAAATAATCTTACCAAGATGCACTGTTAGCTGGAAGGAAAGATCATATTCTGAAAGGGGAGGGAGTAAAGTTGCCAGTATCATATTAAAGACATCCTTATATGGGGCTAGGAAGTCGGGAAACTCTTGGGGAGTTCCAAAGGGGCTAGTTTAGAGGAAGAAATTGAGCAAAGTGAAGGCTCTATTGTTAGAGTTTCAATTAGGGGGAATTCCCCACTACATATCTTATTTGCAAAGAACAAAGAGTTGAAACCTATATTAATGCTCACCTGTTGGCGATGCCACCAGCCTCCCCATAATGACAGGGTATAGTAAATCAGGTACCACTGAAAAGTGGTCACAAAAGCCAGATTGTGGATGAAAAACTGCATTGGACGCTGGACAGTGTGGCAGGTCATTGGTGCAGATGAAGCGCTCAATATAGAAGGGGCTAGTACCGTGTCCAGGTCTAGAGAGTAGGCAACTCTTAGATCCATAAAGTTGCCAGCTGCTCCAGTATCGAGGAGTGCTTGTACTGTAACCTCCCGTGCTCCTACTCTGAAGGTAATGGGAAACAGGAAATAAGCTTGGTCCTCTCTATTGGTCATGGAGAGGGAGAGGGCAACGGAAAGTGGGTTGGCCCCATGATGAGAAGTGGTTCCTTGGTGACCCATGAGCTATTCTGACTCTCCTCATGGGATTACTCTGCAAGGTTTTCCTGGTCCCCAGGCAGGAGAGGATTGGTATGATCTACCAATATGCCCTTATTCAACTCCATTGTGGGGTAGGTGCTTCTATGGTCCTGTATGGTGGGTGGATCCAACTCTATGGGAGGATAACTTGGCTCAGTAGTATCAGTTTCTTGATCAGGTGCTACATGGGCTTCCACCTGGTCCATTTGGGTGGGTGTTAAAGTAGGATTTCTTAATCCAATGTCACTGTCATATCCTCATCAGCGGACAAGAGAAAGGGACTCTCTACTGGTAGTTTATTACTCTCTAAAGTAACCTGCGGGTATGAGATACCACTGCAACTCCAAAAGAGCGCTTCCCTGTACCCTTGTTCCATGAAGAGGAAGGAGTAGGCGTTTTTGACTGGAATGAACTAACTAGGAGGGGATTTTCTTTTGGAGGAGAGGACAATACTGCCATTGAAGGTATACTTGCATGAAAAGGTTTTACCCCCACGGAATATACTAAGGAAAATGTAGCCTCCATAGACCCTGGCAGAGGATCTCATGCAGAATTACTGAAAGCTTTGTTGTCCAAGGCTGCTCTAAAAGCTGCCACTGCAATGTTAGTAGGGATCTTAACTGATGGTACTACTGCTATGAAGGCTTCTACAGGTGCCGCAAGTCAGGGACCTTCTTGTGGAGGGTGAAAAGATGATAGAGGCGGGATGCTTTAGATTCAGGTGCTTGTACTGCATTGGATACTAGACTTAATAAAGGAGAATAATTCCAAATTTTCTTTGCAGCCCATAATACTCCTCTGACCAGTGGTGTGCCTCTCCGTTGAGGGCATTTAAGAGAACCACACTTTTATGTGCATTAGTGGGAGTAGGAGTTTAAGAACCCTAGCCACAAAGCGTACACGAAGCTCTTCCAGAGCATCTAGCACCTGTTCCGCTACTTTAGGAGATGGAATTGGGGAAATCTCCATTTTCACTACACCTGCTGAAGGTGGAGCCTGATTTCCAGGTGCTGGGTGGACACTATCTTGTGTCAATAGAAGCTGTTTGCATGTCCTGCAGAAGGATATGAGTGACCAGCAATTGAAAACCAAGTCATATAGGGAATGCAATTTCTGCGTAATAAAGTAAACAACTGACTCGCCTGACCCTAGGAGGAGGGCGTAAAGTGCTGAAGTTAGAGCCCTATTTATTATGTCATGGAACCTGCTGATTAAAGTAATACTGGGCTTCCAATATGGGTGTGTAAAACCCAGTGGAAAGCTCAGAATGCCAGTGGCATAGCAGTCCCACTACTTTTAAGATAGATGCCCTATTATTTCTGTGAGCTAAATAAAATTCCAAAACATACCAAAGACACTCATGGAAAACTTAAATGGCTGCAATGGGGGCAACCGCGGGTCTTGCAGGGGCATCTCCCACAGATGGGAGAGGCAAGGAGTATGACCAATTCTTATGGGTTTTCAGTCAATGAACTTTAGTCTCTGTTCCCAAATTTTCTAGTTCTGTTTCATCATAATAAAGTCTCTGAAAATCATTTAAATTTTTAACATTTTAGAAATTCTGATTGGGTTCGCAAATCAAATTAAATTAAATCAATTAGACTGTTGGGAGGTCTTGGGCTTTGCCTCTAACCTGGTGTGAGGTTTTGTGATGGTTCAAGAGGTTGGGAACGTCATTGGATCGGTGGATCATTTAATAAAGTGGTTCAGGCTAGATTGGCTCACGACGAGGTGGCCTGAATTATCTGGTACCTGTTTACCTCCTTGCTGTTGCTTGGACACCCATTTCTCGCTCCCAAATGGAGAAGCACAATTAACAGTGAAGGCCTCATTTCGTCCAAATTGCACCAAACTACCATTAGATTGGAGGGGAAAATTATTCCAAATTCTCTGATTTTCTCACAGAGAGGTAGGCAAACCTGTAGCTTGTCAACTGTGCTTGAAGGAGAGGCAGGTTATTGTGGCGATTCTGGCATATTTGAAGGTTCCTCTGGAGCAGTAGATTGGCATAGCAAGCCCATGGCATATCCTCTGATCATCTCAATCACCATTGGTGGGCCGCTGGATCAAGAGATTGGAGGGCCCACTTGACAACCATTAATCTAAAATGCAAATTGTAGTGTAATTTGTTGGGTTTAATGAAAAAAATCTTGAAAAAAGTTGGAGTCTGTAGAATAGATTTTTGTGGAAGATAATCAGATTTATTTAAATGAAAAGGAGAAAATGAACTGACAACTGTCCCTTTCAGAGGCAGTTGTCTTAAAATCTAGGTGTAGGGAAAGGGGTCACGGTTTATCCTAGGCATGAGTGGCTGACGTGGTTGTGGGTAAACAGCCTGGGCTTGGGGAGTTGCCTTCTATCTTATGAACTAGGCCAAAGAAGCTCTGGCAACGTAATTTGGGGATATGTGATGGAGGAACCCTCACTGTGTCGGACAATCACTTTCTCAACCTAGGAGAAAGAATGTTGGAGGTATGAGTGCTTCTAAATCTGCTACCATGATTGGCCCATCTCCAGCCCAAACTTTAAATAATATTGTAGTTATTAGCAATATGAGTACAAAAGGCAAAAAAACCCTAGTGGATTCTTGGTGGAATCATGACTATTGGAGAAATAAGGATTATAATACAAATTGGCCAAAAAAGGTAAAAACTAATAATAGAAATACCCCAACTCCTCGCTCAAATATGAAGAGTATAATATTGCATGGATCAAAACCTCCACAAGGCAAGAGGATGTTACCCATCAATGATTGGGTGTGAGTAAACCAATCATCATTCAAATCCAACCACCGTCGAGGTGCAAAGATTTTACTGAGGATGATAGGGTAAGCATTAGCCAATCATTACCCTCTGAGTCTAACTACTGCCGAAATACCCAATCACTACCAACTGAGTCAGACCACCGCCGAGGTGAAAAGATTTTACTTGAAGGTGATTGGATACAATACATCAAATTGTTACCGCATGGGTTGGTTTTGTCTTTGAAAATTTTTTATCCTTGATCTGATAGGCTGAAAACCTATATTCCCTAATTTGGAAGACTGAGCTTTGTATTCTTTTGCTTCAAATATTGATGGTCTCAAAATTTGGACTAGTTAAAAATGGAAAACTAGTATCATGAAAGGGACCTTTTTCTGGTTTTCCCTGCCTGTTTAATAAAAAACATAAAAAAACCAAAATAAGTATTATTTATACTTTTAATAAAAAAGTAAAACTTTCTCATTTTAAAAATACTATTTGTGGCCTCCAATTGTGGATCCCACAAATTGGTGCTCCCTACAGGGGTCGATCCCCCTGAATACTTCAATAAAGTACAAAAAAAGTAATGGAGGCAGCAAACGTGAGCAGTTCTCCTGGATTCCAACTAGTTGCTCTCAAGAGGCAACTAGCTAGCTTTTTATCCCATTTTAAAAAACTAGAACAACAGTTTATTGAACCATTAGGAGTAAGGCCACCTAGGCCTATCCTCTCTACAACACCTGCAGCTTCAGCGCAACGTAAAGCAGAGATCTCTACTGAGGATTCTCTTTCCACTCAGCTAACAAGTGCGTGCCCTAAGGTGATATCCCCCATTTCAGTTACAACCTTGCCCATGGTTGAGAATACCTTGGGGGCTAACTCTGAGGGGGGTTACGATGATGCTGGGTACTATTTATTGGGAGCCCCTGCGGAAGTGGAGGTCCCTGATCGTCTAAAAACCAAAGGAGTAGATGAAACCACCATACCTGAGGAAACTTACCTCCGCCAAGTTATAGGTTGTATGAAAACTATTGACACAGCCAGTGACGCTGATTAGCTCCTATCAAGTCTAATTCACCCTATACAGCGAAGGCATACAATGCAGTCTATTATGGAGACTCACCCTGAGACTGCACGCAAATTAACCTCCTCTTTTCATCTCCAGGAGGTCTTAGCACTGTCAGCCAACTTTGGAAGCACACTTACCAAGGTTGAAGTAGTTGTTCATAAAGTCCGGGTAATAGCTATCCTGGATACAGGTTCTCCAGTAAATGTAATTTCATCTCAGTTGATGAAAAAGATTAAATTGATGCCTGACTTGGATTGTATCAAGGAATTTGGAACTGCGGGTCCAAACAACCCTCGCGCTCTTGGCGCTTACTCTTCCCTTCCCATATGAGTTGGGAAGCTTATCCTATTGGCCCCCGCTGTGGCCTTAGATAATAACTCCTATGATATGCTCCTAGGTACACAATTTATGATCAAATATGATGGCATCATCAACCTGAAGCAAGGGTTTCTATCTTTAATGAACTACGAAGTTCCATTAATCTTAACCAACAAAGAACCTGTCAAGAATGACTACACCTGCTTGGTTAAATACCCCTCTTCCACTTTGTCTTTACATTATGTAACTTCTGGATGTAACACTAAGAAATTGCCTGGATCGGTGGGGGCTAGCGATGGTATTCCATTTTATGCAGCTGATGAAGTGGTTATTAAGCCTGGTGAACAACGAGTGGTTGATGCAAAAATCACACTTCAAAATTCCGCGCCACTGCTTATTACACCTCTTAAGCATCAATGGAGTAAGCCCTTTTGAGCCTTGGGTATTGCCTGGCCTTTTAGACCCAGCCTATCAGAGGCCTATTGTTCTACTGTTGGGCAACCTCACCGAAAAGGACATAATTGTAAAAAAGCACCAGGAGGTGGGCTGAGGGATTCTACTCCCTGTGGAGGAAGTTGAACAAATCCACTCTATTGGCTCGATGGCAGATTTAGGCCTGCCCACAGATAACCTGATATGTACCTTGCCAAACGTCCACATTTCGGATGAGCTGGCCTCAGATGAGTTGGAGAAAGTGCAAACTCTTCTGGGTGAGTATAGTGATATATTTTCAAAATCGGACAATGATTATAGCCATATGAAGGATTGAAGCCACTCCATCGATGTGGGTGATGCTCATCCCATTTGGTCAAAACCTTTTCGCAAGTCAAAGGTGGAAGAACAACAAATGAGGACGGAACTCATGCAGTTATTAGACGCGGGGTTATTAGTTCCTTCGCAAAGCCCATGGTCTCCCCCCCTTTTGCTAATTAAAAAGAAAAACGGAGGTCACCGGGTAGTTATGGACTACTGCAGGCTAAACAATCTCACGAAAAAGGATAGCTATCCTATTCCGCGCATTGACGATGCCTTGGCCCAGCTCTCAGGCTCAAATTTTTTTTCTGCTATGGACTTGGCCAGTGGTTATTGGCAAATGGATCTATCTCCCCAAGACCAGGAGAAATGCGCTTTTATATGTATTGAAGGTTTTTTCCAAACCACACGATTACCTCAAGGGTTGTGCAATGCGCCCACTTTTTTCCAGCGTGCAATGGATCACATTTTGCAAGATCTCAAGTTAACCTGCGTTATCGTCTACCTTGATGACATTACTGTATTTTCAAAGACCTTTAACAAATACTTTGAACATTTAAAGGAGGTATTCCAACGCTTACGACGCTCCACTATCAAATTAAAGCCTTCAAAGTGTTTGTTCTTTCAAAAGAAATTAAATTTCCTCAGACATACCATTTCTAGAGAGGGTATACAACCCATATAAGATAAGGTTGAAGCGATTGCCAGTATGCCTCCCCCAAAAACCTACGGGATATACAGGTATTTTTAGGGATGATGGGGTATTACCATCAGTTTATCCCTAATTTTGCTCATCTCAGCAAGCCCCTTGTTCATTTACTGAATAAGAATATCCCTTTCCAATGGGGCACTGAACAGAAGGCTGCCTTTGAAACGATGAAGCTGCTGCTACAGAAACGGCCTATTTTAAAGCATCCCAATTATGGAAAACCGTTTATCTTGTTTACAGACGCCTCAGACTATGCCGTCGGGGCCATACTAGCCCAACTAGATGAAAAAGGGGTGGATCATCCTGTCTCATATTTTAGTAAAATGCTATCAAAGGCAGAACGCAACTATAGTGTTACCAAAAAGGAGTGTCTCGCCGTTCTACTTGCAGTGAAGCATTATCGCCCATTCTTGTATGGGACCTCTTTCACTGTGATCACGGACCACACATCTTTAAAATGGTTGCACAACATGAAGGACCCTACGGGGCGCTTAGCTCGCTGGGCTCTAAAGCTCCAGCATTATGATATGAAGATTGAACACCGCGCTGGAACCCACCACATGAACGTTGATGGGTTAACTCGGCTGCCTATTCTCCACCTAGATAATAGTGAAGTGGAGCAGCTGTATGATCTTCTAATGACCCCAAACGACTGGGAAGATGAGGATGAGCCTGTACAGAAGATGTTGGCCTGGCACTCCCATAACACAAAAGTAGAAAATGAAAAATTGTATAAACAAGTGGGGGTGAAGTGGTTGCCTTACTTATGACCCTCAGAACGTGTACCTGTCATCTTGGAAGCTCATTCAACTTTAGGCCATGGAGGAGCAAAGAAAACCTATGAGTGGATAAAGGATCGGTATTTCTGGGAAGGAATCATGGAAGCTATCGTCAAAGTCTTGGATGCTTGTCTTACATGTAAGAAGCAGTCTCAATTCAAGACTAGATATCAATATCAGCTGACTACCCCGCAGCAGCCATTCCATATGATAAGCTTGGACGTAGTAGGGCCGCTCCCTCAAACCACAGGTGGAAACAGATACATTTTGGTAGGCATCGACCATTTCACGAAGTGGGTTGAAGCTGTGGCGTTGCCAGCCCAAACTGCTAAGGCCACTGCCACCTTTCTTCATCAAAATATTTTCACTCGACATGGGTGCCCTCAAGTACTACTCTGTGATAATGGAAAAAACTTCACCTCCAGAGTAGTCAAAACCTTAGCTGCGTCCCTAGGAGCCCAGCAACTGTTCTCAGCTCCATATAACCCCTCAACCAATGGTACAGTGGAACGAGCCAATGGTACTCTGGTTTCAATATTACAGAAAATGGCTTCATCTGATCCCCTTCATTGGGATCAATATCTCCCCAGCGCGCTTATGGCTTACCGGATTAGCTATCACCAGATTTTGAAAATGTCCCCTTTCCGAGTTATGTATGGCAGAGAACTGGGCATACCTGCTCTATTAGCTAAGGATGTTTTCACTGGTGGAGAGGAACCTGAGAAAGCTATGCAAAGGTTAGCTAATTGCATCATTCAGCTTCAATCTGGAGGCTATGACCAACCTAGCTAAAATGGTTATTAAAGAAGGCCAAGCTGCCAATGAGCTCCGGACTCCCCTACCCTCTTTCCAAGTGTCAGATAAGGTTTTATATTACCATAATCGCATAGCTCCTCGAAGTGGCAAACTTGGATCAATCTGGGAGGGGCCATTCACCATCATGTATAAAAGAGGAAATGAGTATTCCATAAAGTCTCTGGCCACCAGAATTATCATAAACTGGGTACATGGCCGCTTCCTATGACCCTACACCCCTCCCAACATTCTTGAGGGGGGCAATGTCAGACAATCACTTTCTTGACTTAGGAGAAAGAATGTTGGAGGTATGAGTGCTTCTGAATCTGCTACCATGATTGGCCCATCTCCAGCCCAAACTTTGAATAATATTGTAGTTATTAACAATATGAGTACAAAAGGCGAAAAAACCCTAGTGGATTCTCGGTGGAATCCTGACTATCAGAGAAATAAGGATTATAATCCAAATTGGCTGAAAAAGGTAAAAACTAATAATAGAAATACCCTGACTCCTCGGTTGAATATGAGGAGTATTTATTGCATGGATTGAAACCTCCACAAGGCAAGAGGATGTTACCCATCAATGATTGGGTGTGAGTAAACCAATCATTATCCAAATCCAACCACCATCAAGGTGCAAAGATTTTACTTGAGGATGATAGGGTAAGCATTAGCCAATCATTACCCTCTGAGTCTGACTACCGCCAAAACACCCAATCATTACTAACTGAGTCAGACCACCGCTGAGGTGAAAAGATTTTACTTGAAGGTGATTGGATACAATACATCAAATCGTTACTGCACGGGTCAGTTTTGCCTTTGAAAAATTTTTATCCTCGATCTGATAGGCTGAAAACCTATATTCCCTAATTTGGAAGACTGAGCTTTGTATTCTTTTGCTTCAAATATTGATGGTCTCAAAATTTGAACTAGTATAAATATGGAAAACTAGTATCGCAAAAGGGACCTTTTTCTGGTTTTTCCCTGCCTGTTTAATAAAAAACATAAAAAACTAAAATAAGTATTATTTATAATTTTAATAGTAAGTAAAACTTTCTCATTTTAAAAATATTATTTGTGGCCTCCAATCGCGGATCCACACATGAGCAAATTTTCTAGGATCATAGAGGCGAATTTTTGGATTTCCCTGAAGCCAATTCCAAAAATGTTTAAATTTTTTTATAAATTTTTCAAGACTGACTTCTTGACTAAGACCAGCATTCCAGAACCCAGAAATCCGGGTTTTGTGTTCCAAACCAGTTTACCCGACTCAGAATCCATTTTTCTGCAGTTTTAAGGTTGATTTTCTCGATATCCAAGGAAGTGAAGGATGGCAGGGTGGAGGCCAAGGGAAGGTGAAGGTGTTGCTGGTGGCCTCTGGTCTGGATTACCTCCCTGCAAACTCCTTTATCTTGTCAGCAAGGGAAGTTTCAGCCAAGAGGGATGCTGTGGAGGGGTTCTTTGGGGCCAATGTTGTTACCCAACGTTCATCAACAACGTGGGCCAAGTCTCCTAGTAGTCTAAGGGCTTCACAGGGGCATTAGGTCCCTTTTTCTTCCTATAAGAAAATTTATCCCAGTTCAACCCTAGAGGTTGAGCCTCCAGATTTACAGTTGGGATAAAAAAGCACCCAGAAAGCAAGCCAGAATGCCGGAGGCATTGTCACTCAAATGATGTATATTGTATGGGAAGGTGTGTAACAAGTGAGTGCTGGTGTGTTGCAAGCGTAAAAAGGAACCTGGCAATGAACCAGGCTGTAGAAACTCCAGACCCAGTGGCCTTGCTTCAGGGAGTTAAATGATCAGACTAGCTGTTTTTGGATACTCCATGGGAGGGTTTGGAACAAAAACAGAGACAAAGGGGCAGATCCTCGCGTGGAGTGGATTCGTTGGACCCACATGATTCTGATATACTGCTGGCGGATAGTTTTGACAATTGGGTTGAATTCCCAGAAGTTTTTTACATTATATTCCAAGTTAACTATGGTGAAAGCTATAGTTACTATCATGATTGGTTTTGACCAGCCAACGTAGGGCTTGATGGGCTACATGGCTATTGCCATAAGGAGCTTGGAAAGAAAAGTTTGAACTAAAAGCAAAAAATTGGGAACTCAGGGATCTTAATGAAAAGTGAATATAAAATCGACTGTCAATTTCCTCAGTGTGTTGTTTTTTTAAATAGGTGGGCAATGTGGGGAATAACATAAAAACAGCGTGGATTTGGTACCCTAAAATTTGACCTAACCTGGCGAACTTTAGAGAAAAGGGGACAACAAATTCAATCTGAATTGACTTTAAATGAGTCAGTGGTGGGCTGAGTCACTATCAGTTCAACTTCAGATGCCTGACTTGCAGTTTCACTGCATTTCTGATGGTTAGCATGACAGCATCCTGCCTGATGGGCAACGTGGAACCCCAAGGCCACCCCACATAGGTATGGTCCCAACTGGTCAGAAACGGGTTTAGGATATCATACTCACCTGTTCCTGGTCGCCCTAGTGTCTGTTTAGCCAAGTGAGATACATCAAACGCCAAACTTAATTTTTGAGGGTAGGGTTTCGAGCTATTTGCAACATATGACTTTGGAAGTACAGGCCAATTGGTCTTGTCCCTAATGCTTTTGAGGGGAGTTCTGAATTGGCAACTTCATTGCCCAATGGCCCAATGTCATTGGCAATTTTGACCAAGGATTCATCACTAGACATCCTGATTGAGAGGCGCACTCCCATTGGGCTTTGTCCTCAAAAGTTTTGAAGCAAGCTTTTAACTGATAACATTCCTCAATGGCCCAATGCCATTGGCGAGATTTGCTGAGGTTTTTACACTTGATCCACATTTCCTGAACTTGAAAGCATTTCAGGCTTCATTACTGAGGGTTTACAGCTTTTGGACCTTGGTTTCAAGGCCTTGGGTCTAACTTCATAAATACTTTTTTTCCCGTGAGGTTTGCGGTTTCCAATTATTTTGGTCTAAATTTTCTCAATTTGCTGTATTATTTGGCAGAGGGAAATGCGAGGATAGGGGAAGGAATCTTCAGAGTGAGAGCTGTTTACCCAGCGCTCACCTAACACATGGGCAATATCACCCTGTGTGACGAGAGGGACAGCCACTTCTTCAGACCCTTTTAATTGGGAAATGGAATCACCGCCCAATCTAAGCAAAAGGGATGCTCCCAACAACTTACATTACGCTTACCTTTTGCCAAAGGAGGGGCGCCACCACCGGGGAACAGCATGAATGTTACATTTTTTTGGCCTTGGGCAACTTAAACACATAAAGTAGCAGTTTTTGAGGGAGGATAGGGAGCTTCATGGTTGGAAATGCGGAAAACATCAACCAGCTCCAAGCAGTTTTCCAATCTTGGTCCCTGACCCAAATGTTCTCATAAGCTAATAGCCCATCCAAGCAATGAGATATTGAACCAACCTCTGAGATCTGCGGGATGCTAAAATGACCTCCACTTCACCCTCCTTTGCACCCTTAATCACTATTGGCTCAGGATCCGAGGGGATTGCTCCCTTGAATGGGGACAGCTGAGATACGTGGAAGACTGGATGTTACTTTCAGTGAGGTGGCAATTCACCCAGAAAGCGCTTTTTCTCAATTCTTCCTCCACCAAGTGGGGACCTGAACGTTAGCTTGCAAACTTCAAATGACATGTGTCAAGCATGACATATGAACCTACCACAATTTCATGTGCTGGGAGCCGCTTCTAATATGCAAACTGCTTGTAGTCATTTTAAGCTTGGTAAGATGCTCCCAAATCAAGGACTAGGTGGACTGAATGTGCTCCGAATGATCTGGTGCTGCTGGGACCTTTGGGCGTAGGCATTGACTGACTGAAAATCAGGGGTTGTACCCAAGGTTGCTTCATATGGGAAAACCCATAGTGGCATGCGTTCCATTATTTATAGGCAAACTGAAAGAGAGGAAAATCATTAGCCCTGGTATCCTGCGTGGCTGCAGCAAAGCAGCGCAAGCACTGTTCCAAATCTGATTAACCCAATCAGTTTGTCCATCAGACTGGGTAAGATACACCATAAAACATGGCATAATTTTCAATATCAACAGAAGCTCATTCCAGAACTGCGTCATAAACTGGTGCCCACAGCCGCTGACAATCTCCTGCAGGAGATCAAACATAGAAAACACATGGCGCATGAAGAGAAGGACAGTTTCCTCAGAAGTGATAGCGAAGAAGCATGGGATAAATAGGGAAAATTTTGTGAAATGATTGACCACCACCATCACCGCGGTGAACCCATTAGAACAGGGAAGTTTAACAAAAAAACCACGGACATCAATGTCCATGGAATCTCAGCCTGTTATAAAGGGTAAAGGAGGCCATTTCTTCCTGACTAATCTGACTTGACCATGTGCATGTTACACAATTGGCGATCCAGGTTTGTACTTCTTTTGACGAGCCCACCCATAAATAGGTACACTTGATTAAGCTGATACATTTTTTGTTTCCAGGATGTCCAACTGCTGGGATCATGATGAGCCTAATCACTTTAGCTCAAAGAAGAGGGTAGACCCACACTCAAGACTGAAAATGAATCAGGCCCCCAGCCAAGAAGTATAGGGAATTTTTGAAGCTGGGAGGGACAACCGCTCTAGAAGGTTCACACCTTCTGCACAGGTCTTTAGGGCTTCTAAGACTCATGAAATTAAAGGTGTGTCAGGAGCTAAGTCCACTTTCAAGACCATGGGATGTACGATGGATAAGATTTGAGTGGGATGAATTACTGTGACCAGATCCACTTCATCTGAGTCAGCGTGGCAATGTGCAGGGTTATGACTTAGGAAATTGAAGAGTACATTTAACGCTCCTTTAACAAACTCATACTTGAAGTGAAACTACAAAAATCCTGGTAGGTTTAAGCATGCTGATGTGCCAAATTCTGTGGCTTGGAAAAATAAAGAAGGGCTTGGTGATCCGTGTGCACTGTTAACTCATGCTTAACGATTTGTAAAAGATACCGCCAATGGGTCAAGGACCATGCAATGGCTGCCAACTCCTTATCATAGATGGCTCAAGACTGTTCAGTGGGGGAGAACTTGCGGGAAAAATAGGCGACCAGATGTTTCAACCCATCGTGCTCCTAAAGCAAGAAATCTCTGACTGCAACAGATGAGGCATCAAATGCTACAATGCAGAGTTTGGAGGGGTCCACATGCTTTAAGATGGGGGGTGATAAGAACACATCTTTGATTGATTTAAATACCTGCTGGCACTCAAACATCCAACGAAAGGGAACAGCCTTACCCGTGAGTAGATGAAGAGGGGCGGCTAACTGTGATAGATCCAGGGAGAATTTCTTCAAGAAAATGATAGTGCCCAAAAAAGCTTCTCAATTGCTTTTGGGTTGTTTGAGTTGGCCATTCGCGGACGGCATCCAGTCTTTTGAGGGAATTGTGTACCCATCCTTTAAGACAAGGATGCCCAAGAAGGTAACCTCCTCCCTATAAAACTCGCATTTTGATAGCTTGATGAACAGGCCCTTTTTATGCAAGGCAGCCACTACCGCTTCCAAGTCCTTTGCATGTTGTTCAGAAGTTGAGGAGTGTACTAAGATAACATTAATATATGCGACCGTGCAGGTGAATTGGAGGTCACCCAGCACACTATCAATATTCTTTGAAATGTGGCTGTGAATTTTTTAGCCCAAATGGCTTCACTCAAAATTAGAAGATAATTATTTTTGTTCATATATTGGTAAGCATTTCCTGACCTTCCATCACTAAAATCTGGTTAAAGGCATTAAGAAGATAGATTTTAGAGAACACACGAGATTTGACAATCTCTTGGCTGCTTTTCTGCTCTAACAGCAAAGGGTAGGGGTCATGGACTGTGATCATATTTAGTTGACCATAACATACTCAGGGACAAAGGGAACTGTCAGCCTTCTTTGCAAAGACGATGGGAGAAGCAACTGGGGATGTCTCTTTGAACAACCTTTCTTTCTTAAGCATGCTATCCAACCATGCATTGAGAGCAGCCTATTCTACGCTTTATGAAGTTACAAAGGACAGCTAATATTCACAACCTGCATCATTGTCCTAAAACCCAAGTCGAATTTTGTATTAGGGGAGGTGGCCCGCCTTCTTGGAATTGAAAATACTTTGATATCCCATCAATGCCACTGGAAAATCTGATGGGAGGCCCGCAGGGGAAAAAGGGATGTAATCAAACTACAAACCTGAGTTATTTAAGTGTTTCTAGTAAGGGAAACTCGCCTTCCATCTGGCCAATAGCAAATGACAACATATTAGACTCAAAGTAAATTCTAACCTGCTGCCAATGCCACAAACTCACCCCCAAATTACTGGAAACACAAGGTTTGGCATTACAGAGAACCAATCGCAAAAGCTGAGCTGGTGAACTGAGAAAGGTACTGGGTGTCATACTATGATGAGGTCTGGGAGGCCAATGAAGTGACCATTACCTTAGGACCCAAGTCCAGGTCAAGTTCTGGCTGTTGGGCCAACTCTATACTCATAAACTTACCCGCTGCTCCAGTGTCCACCAAGGCCTCAAAGGACATGTGGTGAGCCTCAATACTAATTTCATTTGCAAAAAAAATAGGAGGAATTCTGCTTATTAGCAGATATAGTCATTACTGCTGATACTGAAGAGATAGCTAGCAAATCAGGGGGAATATTGGTCTCACTTTTAGGAGCAAAGGTGGGAAGTTCAAGGGTTGGGAACCAGCTTCATTGATTTTGGATTTTAGTGACTCATTGAAGGTGAACCAGGATAATCCAATTCTGGTGTAAGGGCATCAGATGACTCTGGTATCAGTACTAATACTGGCTTAACAACAGAAACAGAGTCCAAGTCTCTGTTGGGAAACCCAAATTATATAGTTCCCAACTTGATGGTGTGAAATATAGCTAAAAAAGACATAAATGGAAGTTACAGCCTTTAACATATGATCCACTGTCCCCATAGGGGTGGACCAAACTTTGTAATGAGTGGAAGCATAATCCAACGCAGATCTGAAAATTGCTTGGAGCACATCACTAGAAAGCTTAAGCGCTGGGGCTTGCTCACGGAAGACTGCAACTAAAGAGGCCATACTAGGGGCTTCAGAGATAAGAGATAGTAATTTAAATAATTGCTCTGAACGCGGCACAGGGGGTTTCAAAGCTGCTGATACAGCTGTTACAAATGAGGTAGGATCACTTGCGCAAATATTGGAACGCAGAAGAACTCACACCCACTGATGGGCTTCTCCTTCAACTTCATTCAAAAAGGATACACCTTGCTGGGTGTTGGAAAATGAAGCGGCGTTATTCAGGGCAACTGTGGTTCACATTTGCACCTTGGCAAGGGTGTCAAGAACCTGATTTGTAGCATTTCGGGAAGGAACACCTGGATTTCCTATCTGGGGGTGATTTGAGGGGAGTGTAGCAACCAATAGGACATGCTACCATAGACTAATTACTACAATGCAATTTGAACGCTGCTCACAAAATTGACGACTGACAAAACAAACAACAGGTGACAAACTACTGATTGCACGTTCATAAGGTAAAGGGTAATCACTGCGGCGCCCAACTCTAAGAGGAAGGCGGAGATGGCTGGAAACAATGGACTGTAAATTATTCTAGGGCTAAGGCGTATGAAGTTTAGACTGGATTACCAGTTGGGATACAAAAGCACTCAGAAGGCAAGCCAG
The DNA here is from genome assembly GCA_022478985.1 of Massospora cicadina. Classification (NCBI taxonomy): domain Eukaryota; kingdom Fungi; phylum Entomophthoromycota; class Entomophthoromycetes; order Entomophthorales; family Entomophthoraceae; genus Massospora; species Massospora cicadina. Next base: position 27,188 of record JAKSZP010012016.1, read on the forward strand.
AATACCAGAGGCATTGCCACCCAAACGACGTTACATTATATGGAAGATGTGTAAAAAGTGAGCTCCAGTGTGTTGCAAGCGTAAAAAGGAACCTGGAAATGAACCAAGATGTAATAACTCCAGACCCAGTGGCCTTGCAGGGAGTTAAACGATTGGACTAGCTGCTCCAGGATACTCCATAGGAGGTGGTTTGACACAACAGTGTCATGGGGGCAGATCCTCGCGTGAAGTGGAGATAGATGAGCCCACAGGATTCTGATATTCTGTTGGTAAATGGTTTCAACAATTGGGTTAGATCCCCAGAAGTTTATTACATATAATGCCCAGTTGGCTATGGAAGGAGCTAAAGTTTTTTAATAACTGTTATTGCCCAACCAATGTAGGGCCTAATGGTCTAGATAGTTATTACCATAGGGAGCTTGGAAAAAAATTTGAAATAAAAGCAAAAAATTGGGAACTTGGGGGCATTTTTAAAAAATTTGAATTCACAAAAATTTGATTGTCAATTTTCTCGTGTGTTATGACTTTTTAAGTAGGTGGTTGATTTGGAGAAATACATATAAAAGCATTGAATTGGGGCCCTCAAGATTTGACTTAATCTGGCGAACTTTAGAGGGAAGGGAAAAAAATAAAATCTGAACCAACTTCTAAGGAATTAATGTTGTGAGCTGAGTCACTTTCATTTCAACTTCAGATGCCTGACTCACAGTTTCACTGCATTTCTGACAGTTAGTTTGACAGCATCTCGTCAGATGGGCAACGGGAATCCCCCAAGGCCACCCACATAGGTGTGGTCCAAACCAGTCCTAAATAGGTTTGGGATTTTCAACCTGCCCTTGCCTGGGCTTTGGCATACGTTTGGCCTAGTGATATGCATCAATGACAATTCTAATTTTTGAGGGTAGGGTTTTGATGTATCAGTAACATTTGATGATGGAAGTACAGTCCGCTGGTCCTTGTCCCCGTTGGACAACTACAAGTTTAATGTATTAAAAAGAGTAGTATGAAGGTAAATGATGAAAAAATCAACCAAAAGACCCTGTCAAACCCAGTTGAACCCCTCAAATTGGGGTAACACTTTTAATAAGATTGAGCAAGCAAAATGAGTTTTGGCAATTGGATTGCACCAAATTGTTGACCAAATTTGAGAAGTTCTTTGGGAGCTCCTTTCCAGGCTACTTCCACTTTAGTAAAGCCTACTCCGCAGAGACCAGCCCCTTTTATAGGGTCAGAGGGGGTCCAACCAAGTGGAAAAATTTTCCGGGCCTAATGATTGGGTGATTTACATCAAAGCCTTATCACATGGACTCATCTTACCTGTCCTCCATCAGCCATCTTTTCAAAGTGAAGTGAAGCTTCCAAGCTCTGATAGATCGAATATCAATATATCCTGCTTCAGATATTACTAAGCAATCCGAACCTCAAGCCTTGACTCCCAATATTAAGTATTGACTTATTAAAAGAATTCATTTCTTATCCCCTGCAGCTACTAATAAAACTACTACATAACAGAATTTTCTAGTTTTTAGGGAATTTACCTTTATCTTTATCAGTGGTTTCATCCCCTATTTTTGAATTTAGGCCTAAAACGAACCAGCAAGCTTAATAAAACCCTAAAGTCCACAAAATGTTACTCACTACAGGGGACCTGCATATCACCAAATCCTGTTTAATATTGATAACTATGCTGGAACCAAGGTTAGCTGCTTTAGAGAACCAACTAGCCAGTGATTTGTCTCTCCTCAAAAGGCTTGAGCAGATCAACTTGGAAAGCCCTTATGAGGCTTCCCCCTGGTATCCATAAACCTCCTTTTAGGGACAAGTTTACCCTGGGTGAGGAAGTGTTGCTTCTTTTCTCTTTATGTATGAAGTTGCTATGGAAGGGGCAATGAACCATCTTGAAATCAAGTACCTCCTTCCCTGCTTGAGTCGTGGCGCTCAAGAGATAATGGTTTCGCACATGGCCACCCTCAGCACCTGAATGAAGGTGAAGCAAGCACTCACTGAAGAATTCGGCTCCCTAAAAGTTTGAACAGGCAAAAACAGGCTTTTATGTGCCTTAGCCTGCAACTGGGCGAATCCATCGCTTCTTTTGCTGAACGCTTTTTAACTAAAGCTCAACCCTTATTGACTGCTAAAATGCTACCCCTAGACAATGCAATTGCGCCTATCTTGACTGGCTTGGTGTCCCATCCCTCCTTAGCAATGCATCTCTCTTCTGTAAAGCGCCCATATAAAAGTGTACGAGATATCAAGGAAGCCTTGCTAGAGGTGGCTGAGATTTATAAACTTGATCCTATGCAAGGGTCTTTAAGCCAAGCAACTACGCCAACTAGGTTATCCCCTACTACAGCTGCTTCCCTCTGAAACCTGCTACTACGGAGTTTCCATCACAAGCTGCTTCTTCTTCTAACAACAATAACCAGATGGTAATGGCTGTGACGGGGAGGTGCTCCTCTTCGTCTTCAGCTCAAAGGACTCAATTGGTGAAAGCAGTCGTCCCTTTGCCCTTCAATCGTTCTCTTCAGAGCGGTCATCCCAAGTGGTTTCAAAGCCTGCTCGTCATCCTAAACCCCTTTCTTGGGCGCCAATCGCCCCTACTTTTAATTAGTTAAATGACCAGGACACAAAATCTAAACTACTTGTTTCATCAAAGCTCACGGTCACTGATCTACCCAAAGCAGGGGTAATTAAAGCATCCACGCTCATGACGCTACCTCCCTCGACCTCTTATCCAGCTAACTCTAGTCTGAAACCTGTCTCCATGAGGCAACATAAACCCCTACTTTGAAGGTCAAAAATTGAGCCGTGACAGTTCCAACACCTCCTCTTAAAGTAAGTAAGATGGTGGAACAACCCCAGGACCTATCCTGTCCTAAGGGAAGCCCTGAACCTACCTCACCCTTATGGGCTCCCTAACATGCATTATTAACCCCTCTGATGACAAATCTGAAGAAGGTGGTGAAGATATAGATCATTAGTTCTAGGAGCCCTATGTAAAGTGGAGGTACACAACTGATTAAACTCAGAGAGAGTGGATTGGACTAAGATCGCCCACCAAACTAATCTCCAGCAAGTGTTGAGGGGTCTGTAGATTATTAATACCTCCATTGACGCTGACCATCTCATCGCCTCATTTATCCAATCTACCCAGTGTGTTCATACCCTGCAATCAATTCAAAAAAATACCCTGAAACTTCTAAGAGACTTGCCCCTACTCTACATCTAATGGAGGTCCTCGCTCCCCCAACTTGTATGGAACTTTAACCAAAGTGGAGGTTGTTGTTAATAGATTGCGGGTTAGGTCTATCCTCAACACTGGGTCCCCTGTGAACGTTGTGTCATCCAAACTTATGAAAAATATAGTTATCCCCAGACCTTGACTATAAGCAAGAGTTTGGGACTTCAGCCCAAACAACACCTGCGCTATTGAGAGTAGTCTTCTCTGCCCATTCATTTGGAAAACTCATCTTGTCAGCTCAGCGGTGGCCCTGGCTAACAATACCTATGATCTACTCATTGGTAACCAATTTATGCTCGAGTATGAAGGGATTATTAACTTGAAGCAGGGTTATCTCTCTATACATAACTACAAGGTTCCCTTGATTTTGACCCATGATGTGCTTAATAAAAAGGATTATGTTTGTACAGTTGAGTATCCCTCTTCCGTTTTATCCCTACATTATACCACAGAAGGACGACATACCAAACTGTTTCCTCAATCCATGTACGCCCTAGAAGTTATCCTTTCTATGCTTCTGAAGAAGTGGTTATCAAGGCTGCTGAACAAAGGGAAGTTAAGAAGATTACCTTACTAATCTCACACAACTGTTTTCTGAAACTAATTAGAATTGATGAAGTTAGTCCTTTGAAGCCACGAGTTTTTCCAGATGTGTTAGACCCGCCTATCAACGACCCATCAACCTTCTGTTAGGTAATCTCACCAAGAAGGATATGGTGATAAAAAGCATCAGGAGATCAGAATAGGCATACTGATTCTCCTTGAAGAAATAAAGTAAGGTCACTGTATTGGATCTATGGCGGATATGAGTTTGCCCGCTAACCAGTCTATATGTACCCTACCTTCAGTTCATATCTCCAATGAACTATCTCCAGATGAGCTGGAAAAAGTCCACACCCTGCTTGAGGCCTACAGCGATACTATATCTAAATCTGACACTGACTATTGGCACATGAAGGGTTGGACTCGTACCATTAACATTGGTTATGCTTGGCCTATCTGCTCCAAACCCTACTGCAAATCAAAAGTCAAGGAGCTACAGATGTGGATGGAGCTCAAACAACTGCTGGATGCTGGAATGTTGGTTCCTTCCCAGAGCCCTTGGTCGTCCCCACTCCTATGATAAAGAATAAAAAGGAGGTCATTGGGTAGTGATAGACTACTGTAAGCTGAACAATCTCACTAAGAAGGACAGCTATCCTATTCCCCGCATTGATGACCTCTGGCCCAACTCTCTGGGTCTAAATTCTTCTCCTGCATGACTTGGCTAGAGGGTATTTGCAGATGCACCTTTATCCACAGGATCAGGAGAAGTGCGCCCTTATCTGCAGCGAGGGTTTGTTCCAACCTACTCATATACCTCTGGGGTTGTTTAATGCGCCTGCTACTTTTCAGAGGGCAATGGATGATATTTTCCAGGATCTTAAGCTGAGCTGTGTGATTGTTAACCTCGAGGAGATCACAGTCTTCTCTACGACATTCAACGAGCATCTCACACACCTAAAGAGGTGTTTGAATGCTTGCGAGCATCTAACATCAAACTAAAGCCCTCCAAGTGTACTTTCTTCTAGAAGAAGCTGTATTTTCGCGGATATTCTATCTCTTAAGATTTGATACAACCTCTACATGAAAGTTTGAAGCAATATCCAAGATGCCAACGCCTAAAACCCTTCGTGACATACAAACCTTCTTGGGATTGATGGGGTGCTACCATCAATTTATCCCAAAATTCGCCCAGCTCAGCGAGCCCCTTGTCCGCCTCCTGGCTAAGTACACCCCCTTCTATTGAGGGTGCTGAACAAAAGGCTGCGTTTGAGACCCTGAAGGAGCTAATTCAAAAAAGTCCAATACTCTGCTACCATGATTATGGCAAGCCCTTCATGTTGTTCACGGATGCCTCTGACAACGCCGTTGGAGCTATTTTGATTCAGTTGGATGAAAAAGGGGTCGATCATCCCATGTCCTATTTTGGTAAAATGCTTTCAAAATCTGAGCGCAACTACAGCGTCATTGATAAGGAGTGCCTAGATGTCCAGCTCGCTGTCAAATACTACCGCCCTTTTCTATATTGGACATCATTCAAAGTAATTACTGACCATGCATCCTTTAAATGGTTGAAGATTATGAAAGATCCCACTGGACGGTTGGCTTGTGGGCTCTTAAGCTCCAACACTACGATATGACCATTAAGGATCAAGCTTGGTCGCGCATATGAACGTTGATGGGTTGACATGGCTGCCTGTCCTTTATCTTGACAAAAGCGAAGCAAAGAGGTTTTATGACCTTCTAATGACTCCTGACAAGTTGTCTGATGTCGATGAACCAGTAAAAAAGATGTTATTATGACACTCCCAAAACACAAATGTGGAGAGCGGGATGTTGTATAAGAAAGTAGGAGTAAATTGGTTGCCCTATTTCCAGCCGTCAGAGCAAGTACCTGTGATCATGGAGTCTCACACTATCATGGGGCATGGCGGAGTGCACAAAAATCTACAAGTATGTAAAAGAGTGGTATTACTGGGAGGGCATGATGAAAACTATAACTGAAGTCTTGGATGCATGCCTGGACTGTAAAAAACAATCCAGCTTCAAGACCTGATCTCAGTATCATTCCGCAACGCCTCAACAACCTTTCCACACCATAAGTTTGGATGTGGTTGGTCCCCTATCTCAGACCACCAGTGGTAATCGTTACATCTTGGTCAGACTTAATCATTTAACCAGATGGGTTGAAGCTGTTTCTCTCCTCGCTCAGACTGCTAAGGCCACTTCCACCTTCCTACATCAATATATCTTTATGAGGCATGGTTGCCCTCATGTCCTCCTTTATGATAATGGGAAACTTTACCTCCCAAGTGCTAAAACTCCTCGCCACCTCCATGTGAGCTCAACAACTCTTCTCAGCCCCTATAACCCATCCACCAATGGTGCCATCAAAAGAGCAAATGGGACCTTAGTCTCTAAACTTTTAAAAATAGCTAACTCTGACCCTCTTCACTAATATTTTTACTTACCCAATGCCCTCATGGCCTACCGTATCAGTTACCACCAGATTTTTAAGATGTCTACATCTTATGTATTGTACGGCTGAGAACCTGGGGTGCCTTATTTACTAAACCAAAATTTTTTTCTCAGCTAAAAACTGATCTAGATCAAGCTATGAAGAAGTTGGCACAGCACATCATTCGGTTACAGTATGAGGTGATGACCAATTTAGCAAAGATGATCACTAAAGAGGGCCAAGCGGCAAATGAGCTCCGGCCACCACTCCCTACCTTCCAATTTACAATCTTGGTAATCTACTACCACAACCAAATCATGCCTAGAAAGGAAAAGCTTGGGTCCATCTGGGAGGGGCCTTTTTTAATACCTATAAGCATTGGATGAGTATTCCATTTTGTCCCTTGCTTCTGAAATCACAAATAATCAGATGCATGGACAGTTCCTGCGACCTTATTCCCAACTACCACTTTTTAAGGGGGTAATGTCAGACAATTACAAGTCTGATGTATTGAAAAGAGTGGTTCAGAGGCAAATGATGAAAAAACCAGCCAAAAGATCCTGGTCAATTCCCAATGGAACCCCTCAAATTAGGGTAACACTTTTATAACAATCAGAAAAGAAAAATGAGTTTGGGCAATCAGATTGCACCAAATCATTGGCCAAATTCGGGAAGATCATTGGGAGCTCCTCTCCAGGCCACTTCCACTTTAGTACAGCCTTCTCCGCAGAGACTGGCCCTTTCAAGGGTTGGAGGGGGTCCAACCAAGTGCAAAATTTTCTGGCCCAATGATTGGGTAAAATACATCAAAGCCTTATAGCACAGACTTATCTTACCTGTCCTCCATTGGCCATCTCGTCAAAGTGAAGTGAAGCTTCTGAGCCACAATAGTTCAAATTTCAATATTTCCTAATTATAATGTTACTAGGATATCTGAACTTTGAGCCTTGACAATATAAATACTAAGTATCTACTTATTAAGAGGGCTCGTTTATTATCCCCCAAAGACTCTAATAAAACTAATAAATAACACAATTTCTAGTTTATAGGTTTTATTTATTTTTATTTTTATCAGTAATTTCATCCTCTATTTGTTAAAAACTTTTCTTTCTCGTTGCAAACACTTTTGCAACCCATTCAATTCAAGACTAAATCTAGTTTGATAATCTCATAGAGGGGAATAGTCTGCGCCCATGTCTGGGAGCAGTTGGGCAAGCAAGGCAAGAGGAGCAGGCGGAAGGCCTGCAGCCTCTAACGTTTGAAAACGCCCCAGAGAATCCGGCAGAATAGAAAAAAATCTAAAAAAACTGGCGGTCACAATTTCCCCGGAGATACTCACGTGGCAAGCACGATGCAACCAGTACATCAACACGCCACATTCCCAGCCACTTTAATCGGTGGAATTTGGAGTCCGTGTGTATCTGGACATCCAAAAAATGGCCCTATGGGAAAAATTTTGTGAAGATGTACACAAAATTTTCCTAACTGTGGTGTACATTGCACCTCACTCCATGTCGTGCGGTTGGCTGGACCTAGGTTTTGAAAGCAAAATAGCAGCAGACGAGGCTGCAGCAGTGCGCGTAGTGGTCAACCTCCCCAAAGGGCAATGGGTCATCGAAACTAAATGCACCAGATGGACAAAATCAAACCAAATTTTCCTCACGTTTGACTTTTTGCCTACTACAGTAAAACGTGACATTTTGGAGCAACACCTGAAAGATGGTCTCGCCATATATGGCGAAATACAATCTTTTGAAATGCAACGTTTCACGCTGATGCCACACCTGTGCACTGGCAAAGCCATCGCAGTTCTGACCCCAACTGAGGAGATCGCAAAGGACCTAACCCAGATCCTGCACTCCACCTTTATTGACATCACAGGGCACACCACCCACCCATTCCGGGTAACCGTGGACAGCGCGCCCCCCATTTGCACCCACTGTGACGCATTCAGCCATAAGGCACACGTGTGCCCCATCAAAGAGGGCGTTACATTCCAAGAGCACCCCTCGGTGGCTATGGCCAGCGGAGAGGCGCACTACAAACCAACCGCAAGCACCAAAGAGGCTTTCCCATGGGGAGCACAAGGCTGCTACCTATTGGTAAAGCCCATCTCCCCACAGGAGCGGAAGAAGGCCAAGCAGGCCCATAGGACTGCGGCCAAGGAAGCGGCTAAGGTCACCACCACCATCCCACACTCACAATGCCAGGAGGACATGGAGACCTTCGTGGTGGAAGCAACCCAGGAATCCATCACCCAATCAGATTGGGAGGCCCAAGCTGAATGGGCCACTCAATCTGAGGATCTGATGGGAGATTTGATCTCACCCAATCGCTGCACCCAAGCCCCAGTCAAAACTGACTTGGGACCTATCCCAACTGAAAAAAATTTTTTTGCCCCACTCGATGGTGCACCGAACTTATCTGCACCGTAAAAAATTCGTCCGACATCGGGAAAACAAAAAGCGAAGGCCAAAGCCAACGCGACTCTTTCCGCAAAAATTAACAAAAACCCTGATAGTGTTGCTGCTAATACCCGCACTGCTGTGAAAGCCCGTGGGACCTGGAAGAGGCTGGTGGGCCAGGGCCCACCCCCTTGCACCTAAGGTGTGATGGGGGATACCTTCGCTCTAGGGATGCTGAATATCGCTGGACTCAAGGCCTCCCCATCCCAGGCTAGGAAACTGAGTTTTTTACAAAATAATTTACCCGTGGATATCCTGGCCATCCAGGAAACCCACTGTCCACGAGGTTCCGAGGAAGCTTGGAAAACAATGCTCCTACCATCCCTATCCTTTTGGTCGAAGCACTGTGGGGTGCTAATTTGGAAAAACAATTTTTTCAAATTTACATTTTCAGAAACATTCCTAAATGACTGAGTGCTCGTTGTCACCTTCTCATGGGCCGATGTTGCACACACGATTGTCAACATTTACGCCCCAAACGGTGCACAAGAGCGTTGGGAATTTTTCTCGTTGGTCAAATCCCTCCCGCTACCCCCCAATTCTTTCCTAATTGGCGACATGAACTGTTGGCTAACCTCACCAACGTACCAGTGGCCACCCTCACCCCACACCCCACAGGGTCATGTAGAACTACGCGTTCTAAAAGCCACCCTTGGGTTAATGGATGCGCTGCCATGACATGCCCCACTGCTCAAAAACATGATGCGTCCCCACATCCACAACGGCCAATTAAGGTCCATGACCCGCATTGACCTTATTCTAGCGCTGGCGATATTCCAACTCCACATCTCCCACTTCAAAACAACGAAAATGGAATTCTCTGACCACCAACTGGTCTCAATAACATACCACTTACCTGTCACAGTTGCAAAGGCCCCACATTGGTGCAAAATCTGCCCCCCAGAGCTTGCGTCGCCAGGATTTTCCACGTGGGTGGAAGAGGCAACTTTGGCAAAATCATTTGTTGCACCGTTTTGCGTGGACCCCATTTCCTATGGGCAACTTTCAAAGAAGATACCATCCGCCACTATCGCCATCTCTCATCCAGATGCTCACGAGCCACATCGGCGGTTATATTGTGTGCACTGGCAGAATTGGCCCACTTGGAGTCCAACATTCCAGCCTCAGGATATAGCCCTGCATGGGGCCAGAAGTGGGCGGAGGCAGCAGCCCACCTCAACGCACTTGAAAGGCAACACAAACATCGGGTTTGTGTCCAATACAGGGCCACATGCATCACTAAAGGTGACAAGTGCACCGCATACTTCTTCAAAAAATTTTTGCACCACGCCAGAGCGTGGCCTGCACACAGGTGCGAAGATCAGATAATTCTATTGTGGACACACTGGCTGAAGTGGCAATCAAAACGCAAAGATATTACTCCAAGTTATACTGAGCTGAACCGATTCAGCTGGCTGAAATGGCGGAATTTCTTGACAGAGCTCATATCCACACCATTTTCTGATACCCGGAAATAATGAATTTAATTACTCCAAATGAATTATGGACTACCATTCAGTGCGCCAAACTGAAAATGCCCAGGCCCAGATGGCATTCCATATGAGTTCTACAAAAAATATTTTAAATATATATCCCCATTGCTGCTAGCCTCACTCAACCAAAGCCTGTTGGAAACGCGCCTCCTACCAGGAGGACATGAGGCCTTTACAGTCACACTCTTCAAGAAAGGGGATAGGCTAGACTTAGCCAACTGGCGCCCCATTTCTCTAACAAACACAGACACCAAAATTTTAACAAAAATCATGGCTAACCGTTTAGGGACTGTAGCATCTGCCACCATCTCTCCAGAACAATTCGGTTTCATCCCCAGAAGGTCAATTTGAGATAACGTGCACTCTGTGGCTAATGTGTGTCAGTCCACAGCCTCTGGGGCACTTGTATTCTTGGACCAACAAAAGGCCTATGATAGAGTAAACTGGGAATACCTTAGGGCCTGCCTCCAACAATTCCGCCTACCTCCCCACTTCATTAACTGGGTGATGCTGCTCACGGAATCTGCAACAATGGCTGTGCACGGCCCAGGTTTCCTAACGGAAGTAGTCCGTCCTCAAAGGGGCCTGCGACAAGGGGACCCCCTGAGCCCACTCTTATACAACTTCAGCCTTGACCCACTACTGCGAAATGTGAATGCCCAACTCACTGGGGTCCATGTGCCAGGCCAAACCCCAGTCAAGATGATGGCATTTGCAGATGATTGCGTGGTGGGGGTGTCTAATAACAAAGATGCACGCGCGCTTGAAGCCCTCATCCAGGAATATTCCCAGGTAAGCAACGCGGCACTGAACGCCTCCAAAACCGAAATCATCCTCCTTGGTCAGTTTCAGAACTGCTGGGCCCCAGCAAGTAGTTCCCAACCCAGCTCATCTGCTCGCCCAAGTCCACGCCTTACTAACTCAAAACACACCGCTCCACTGGTGCTCCCCTTTGTGCCGCGACCTACCATAGGACCGGTACGCCATCTGGGCGTGTGGTTGGAGGCAGGAGGATACGCGTCAGCATTAATGGAGTGCCATATACTGGACAACGTGACGAAGCGAATCGCCTCTCTCAGAGCCCACCCTACTACCCTCACTGGCAGGGTTGTTCTTGCCAACTCTATGCTCCTATCCAAAGTCTGGTTTGGAGCCCACGCCATCCCCTTCTCCCCAAGCTTCTTCAAATCCCTGTATGCTTTGCTACAAGGTTGGCTTTGGTCAGGCCGCCCTCCACCAGTATGACTAGAGGTCATGTTTGGCCCTCATCATCATGGTGGCATGGGCCTACTTGACTTCAAAGCCCACGCCGCCAAGATCCTAGGCACCTAGATTGCGGCCGTCACTGCTCCTGCACTCCCATCCCAACACTGGTCCCGCGCAGCCTGCTCCAACTTCTCCCGAGCCTTGGGCCTCAACAATCCATCAAACCCCCACTCCCTGATGAAATACCTCGCATCACACACATCAGCCACAGGTCCTCACGGGACCAAAACCCACTACAAACGAATCCTACTCTCCATGCAAAGCGCAGAGTGGAGAATTCGTATTAGTGGACATACAACCCAAAGAGGCCGCCCCTCTCCTCAGTTCACACAAGAGGTACAGGGCTACCCATCCATGATAGCGTGATCCCCATTCGACCCCAAGTCCTATCCAGGGTGGACTACCTGGACATGATGGACATCCCTTATTCCACTGAGACCCAAAAGACTATCTGGAAATACGCACACCATCCTCTGTTGCAGCCTCATGTCCGCTCCCATGTGTGGCGCTGCCTGAGGCGGGTGTATCGTACAGCTGAGCGCTCTAATGCTTTACACTCATCCTGTGTCGTGTGTGGCCAGTATGGAACGCTGTTTCACCGCCTGGAGAAGTGCCCCACCTCTAAAGTAATATGGCGCGAAGTCCAACGTCTGCTAGGCAGGATCAAACACATCCCTTCAGTCTGTCAAGAGATATGTTTGCTTCATCTGGCCCTCCCCCTCCCACCCTCCCTTCGTGCTCTGGTGGTTGCAATCGCCATGTGGACTATCCACACGATTGTCTTGGATGCCATCGCCGGATCCATCCCCACCCTCCCTGAAGCTGTCCACAGATTCCGGTCTCATTTGGTGGATCACTTTCAAGCGTGGATGTTTGGATATCTCCCACCACGTCGCCGGCAGCTGGTCTCCTCCTGGTTCCCAGTCTGGTTCATCAAATCAGACCTCCTTCCTCCACACGTGCTCAATAGTGGCTACGCCCCCTACACACGTTCCCTCCCCTTCCCATAAGTGGCGTTCCCGCTGGCAACAAGAGATAGCATCGCTTCTCTGGGGTGCCTCACCTGGCACTTAGTTTTGTCTCGTCTGAGTCATATTCGGAAGTGTCCATCCCATGGTCAGCCTTCCCCGCAATAAATTCAAATTCATCCTCTATTTGTTGGATTTTAGGTTTAAAATGTACCGGCGAGCTTAATAAAACCCTAAAACCCAACAGTCCCAATGTTTTTGAGGGTAGTTCTAAGTTGGCAACATCATTGCCCAAAGGCCCGATGCTATTGGCGATTTTGACTGAGGATTCATCACTAGAAACAATTCAATTTAGATGTGCACACCCATTGGGCTTTGTCCTCAAAGGTTTTGAGGCAGGTTTCAAACTGATGACATTCCCCAATGGACCAAAGCCATTGGCGAGTTTTGCTGAGGTTTTGACACTTGTTTCCGCATTTCCTGAATGTGCAAGCCCATCGAGCTTTGTTACCATGGGTTTACAGCTTTTAGACCTTGATTTCGAGGCCTTGGGGCCATCAACTTCATAAGAGTTTTTAGATTGTGATGGTGGCAGTTTCTGATTATTTAGGTGCAACTTCTCTCAATTTTCTGTATTGATTAGGCAGAGGTAAATTTGGGGATAGCGGGAGGAATCTTCAGAGGGAGAGCTGCTACCCAGTGCTTGTCTACCAAATGGGCGAGATCACCCTGTGTGACAGGAGGGACAGCCGCCCTCTTCAGACCCTTTTTATTGGGAAATGGAAACACCGCCTGGTCTAAGCAAAGGGGACGCTTCTCTAGACTTACAACTTTCCGCTCTCCACCTTGGTTTTGCAGGAGTGCCGAGCTAGCATCTTATTTATAGGTTCCTCATCAGCCCACATATTGGAAGTCATTATAAGGTCATTTAACCTCTTGGCTTCACTATTTTCTAAGTTAAGGACAGGCAGCCGCGCCAGACCCATCAACATTCATATGGAAAGTTCCCGCCCAATGCTCACTAGCCATTTTATGATGTTGGAGCTTCAAACCTAGCGAGCCAACCATCCAGTGAGATATTTCATACTCTGCAACCACTTCAAGGAGGCGTGGTTGGTAACTACTTTGGATGAAGTCCCATATAAGAATGGCCAATAGTAATAACAGCGAGCAGGACAGCGAGGCACTCTTATCAGTGACAGTGTAGTTGCGTTCAGCCTTCTAGAGCATATTTCTGAAGTAGGACATGGGACGATTGACTCCATGCTCATCCAAACGAGCTAAGATAGCTTCATTGGCATAGTTATAGACACCATTGAGCAACATGAAGGACTTGCCATAGTCAGGGTGGAGGTGGATTGGCCTTCTTTGCAATGGCTTCTTCAGGGTCTCAAAGAGGCCTTTTCTTCAGCCCCTCATTGGAAAGGAGTGCTCTTAGCCAAAAGCGGAAGAGGGGCTTTCTAAATTGGAGAATTTAAGGATAAATTGATGGTAATACCCTATCATCTCAAGAAAAACTTAATTATTGCAAAGAGTTTTGGGTGCAGGCATTTTGGGGATAGCTTCACCCTTGTCTTGTAAAGTTGAATCACATTTTGAGAGATAGAATTTTCAAGGAAATCCAGCTTCTTATGAAAGAAAGTATAATTGGAGGGCTTTATCTTAATCCGCAGGTCTTATAAACAGAGAAAACCAACAACTATACCTCCTTATGCTGCAAGTCACTGATGCTCCCACCCCAATGCTGTCCACCATTATAAGTCCAGGGTAGAGTCCTCTCTGCCTAGCTTGGGCGTTGTTCCAAATCCCCACTATAAAGGGTCCAAAGAGGGCAGCTGTCCCTCTCGTCACAAAGGGTGGTCTTGCCATTTGATAGACGAGAGTTAGGTAACAGCTCTCCCTCTGAAGATTCCTCCCGCTATCCCCGAATTTCCCTCTGCCTAATTAGTATGGCAAATTGAGAAATTTGCGTTGAAATAATTGGGAGCCGCCACCCCTCATGGACTGAAAGATTCTTATTAAGTTGATGGCACTAAGCCCTCGAAATCAAGTTCTGGAAGCCATAAATTCTCAGCGATGAAGCCCAAAGGGCTCACACATTCAAAGTTTGAGAAATCAAGTGTCAAATCCTCTGCAAAATTGGCCAATGGTATTGGGTCATTAGAAAATGTTATCTTCAGTTTGAAACCTGTTTTGAAAACATTGGAGACAAAGCCTGACAGGAGTTTACCTCTTATTATGAATGTGTCCAGTGATGGATCCTCTGTCAAAATTGTCAATGGCATTAGGACATTGGGTAATATTGTGGCCAATTCAGAGCTCCCTTCAAAAACATCAGGTACAAAGACTGACAGGCATGTACCTCCATTGTCAAATCTTTCCAATAGCTCAAAACCATCCCCTCAAAAATCAGTATTGTTGTTTGACGCATCTTGTTTGGACAAATGGACTCTGAAGCGACCGAGTATGGGCGGGTTGGATATCTCAAATCCGTTTCTGACCATTTTGGACTGCCCCTATGTGGGAGGCCTTAGGAGATCCCTGTTGCTATCAAGCTAGATGCCATCATGCTAAGTGTTGGAAACGCAGTGAAACCACAAGTTGGGCATCTGAGGTCAAACTGACAGTAACACAGGATACCGCTGACTCCTTAAAAGTCAGTTCAGATTGAATCCATTTTCCCCTTCCCTCTAAAGTTCTCTGGGTATTGCAAATATTGAGGGCTTGATCCTGATTTACTAAGTTATTACCCAATTTGACCATTATTTAAGCAGTTGTAACACAATGAGGAAATTGATGGTCGCTTTTATTAAATTTAATAACATTGAAAATTACTCTGAGTTCCAAATTTTTGATTTATTTCAAAATTTTCTTTACTATGCTCCCTATGTCACTAACCATGTGGCCCAACAAGCCCTACGTTGGCTGTTCAATACCAGTCATCATAGTAACTCTAAATTTCATTATAGTCAACTGGGCATATTGTGTATGAAACTTCTGGGAATTCAACACGATTGTGAAGCTATCCACCAGCAGAATATCAGAATCATGTGGGACCAACTAACTCCACTCCACATGAGCATTTGCCCCCTCGCCTCTGTTTTGTACTTAACCCTCCCATGGAGTATCCCAAAAAAGCTATTCTGATCATTCATCTCACTGCAGAAAGGCCTCTGGGTCTGGAGTTGCAACAGCCTGGTTTTTTGCCAGTTCATTTTTACATTTACACTTCACTGAAACTCAATTGTCGCACATTTCCTCACAAAAATCAACATCATCCAAGCGGCAATGTCTCTGATATTCTGTCTTGCCTTTTGGGTTCTTTTGCATCCTAAATGGCAGGAAAGTCTAAACTTTATATGCCTTCTCCCTGACATAATTGACCATCCATTGTTTACGGCCATTTCCGCCCTCCTCTTAAATGTGGGTGCTGCAGCGGTTACCCTTTACCTTATGAACGTGAAATCAGTAGTTTTTCACCTGTTGTTTGTTTTGTCAGTCGCCAATTTTGTGAGCAGCGTTCAAATTTCTTTGTAGTAATTAGCCTATGGTAGCATGCCCTATTGGCTGCTACACTCCCCTCAAATCACTCCCAGATAGGAAATCCAGTTGTTCTTTCCCAAGATGCTACAAAGTATGTTCTTGACAACCTTGCCAAGGTGCAAATGTGAACCACGGTTGACCTTAATAACGCCGCTTTATTGTCCAATGCCCAGAAAAATGAGGCCCTTTTGGATACAGTTGAAGGCGAAGCCCGTTGGTGGGTGTGAGGTCTTTTGCATTCTGCTTACTTTTGCGGGTGACCCTACCTCACTTTTTGCAGTAGTATATGCGGCATTGAAACCCCTTGTACTTCGTTCAGAGCAATTATTTATTACTTTCTCTTATTGCCAAAGCCCAGTATGGGTTCTTTATTTGCAGCCTTCCGTTAGCAAGCACCAGCGCTTGAGATTTATGGAGATATGCTTTAAGAAATTTTCTGACCTGCATTGGATTCTGTATCCACTCATCATGCGGTTTAGTCCAACCCCATGGGAACTATGGACCAAATTTGTCAGGAAGCGACTTCCATTAACGTCCCTCTCCACCATCATCCCCAACCTCAAGTTTTAAACTTCATGTTCAGTTTGGGTGACGAGGTCTCGGATCTTGAACCTGTTGTTGAATCAGTATCAGTATAGGTTCCAGGATCAGTTGCTGCTTTACGCCTAAGTTGAGTCTTCCTGGTTCACCTGTTAGTGAGTCAATGTTAGTCCATCCAGAAGAAGTTAAGTCCAACCTTTTGGTCTCCCCAAATTTACTTCCTTAAAAGAGCCTGATCTTCCCCCAATTTTCTTGCTCTCTTCAGTTTCAGCAGAATGACCAAATCTTAAAATAAACAGAATTCTGCCTACTTTTTATTATCTTTGATAGTTAGTATCATAGCTCACCAGGTGTCTTTTGAGGCCTTGGTTGACACTGGAGCAGTAAGTAACTTTATGGGCCTAGAGTTAGCTAACCAGCTTGATTTCACCTGGACGTGGGTCCTAAGATGATGGTTGCTTTGTTGGCTTCCCAGCCATCATACAAAGTATGGCTCCAAGTACCTTTCTCAATTCACCAGTTTAGTTTTTACAAAAGATTTTCAGAAATGCCTAATCTTATATTTTTGGTAATCTTAGGGTGTGGGCTGGTGGCATCAACAGCATCTAAGGATTCACCTTGAGTCTAATATGCTGTCTATCCAATGGTCAGATGGAAGGTGAGTTTTCCTTACTTATACTCTTGCAAAAACTATAAGTTGTAGTCTAATCACTTCCATCCCCTTCAGGTCTTCCATTAGATTACCCAGAAACATTGATGAAATATCAAAGTATTTTTGATTCCAATTAGGCGGACCATCTTCTCCCACATACAGAATTTGAATTGGGGTTTTGAAAAACAGTGTAGGTAGTGAACATAAACTGCCCACTGTACCCGCACACAGTATAGGATGAGGTTGCCCTCAATGCATGGTTGGACGACATACTCAAGAAGGGTGGCTTTTTAGGAAACTTCCACAGTTGTCTCTCCCATTGTTTTTGCCAAGAAGGCCGATGGTTCCCTTTGTCCCTTTGTGGATTATGGGCACCTTAACAAAATTACAGTTCACAATCCTACCCTCTGCCTTTGAAACAGACCATCAGGCAAACGATTTCCAAATCGCGTGTGTTCTAAAAACTTGACCTTGTTAATGCTTTTAATCCGATTCAGGTGCAGGAAGGTCAGGAATGGCTTACCGCAATCTGCATAAAATGGGGCATCTTCCAATCTTGATAATGCCTTTTGGGCTAAGAAATTCACCCCACGTTCCAAAAGATGATTGATAGTATTGGGTGTTCTCCAGTTCACCTGCGCGGTTGCATACATTGATAATATCTTTGTATATTCCCCTACTCCCAAACAACATGCAAAGGACT
This sequence comes from Massospora cicadina, assembly GCA_022478985.1. Taxonomy (NCBI): domain Eukaryota; kingdom Fungi; phylum Entomophthoromycota; class Entomophthoromycetes; order Entomophthorales; family Entomophthoraceae; genus Massospora; species Massospora cicadina. The sequence continues at coordinate 45,060 of JAKSZP010012016.1, forward strand.
TAGAGTCAGTAGTAGCTGCATTATATAAGGCGGGCCTGTTTGTCAAGCCTTCAAAATGTGAGTTTTACAAGGAGGAGGTTACATTCTTGGGTATCTCGTTTTTAGATGGGTACTCTATTCCCACCAACAATTTGGACGCCATCCGCAAATTGCCAACTCCTACAACCCAAAAGTAGTTGAAAAGCTTCTTGGTCACTATTATTTTCTTAAAAAATTATCCCCTGCCTTATCCCAATAGCCCCACTTCATCCTTTCACAGGTAAGAATGTTCCCTTTCATTGGACACCTGAGTGCCAGCAGGCTTTTGAGTCGATTGAAGAGGTGTTCTTGTCACCCCCACCTTAAAAATGTGGACCCTTCCAAACCCTAAATTGTAGCATGTGATGCCTCATAAGTTGTGGTGAGGGCTGTCTTGCTTAGAGAGCACAATGGGTTGAAATATCCGGTCGCCTATTTTTCCCACAAGTTCTCTTCCACTGAACAGTCCTAGGCCAGTTACAATAAGGAGTTGGCAGCCGTAGCATGGTCCTTGACCCATTGGCAATATCTCTTACAGAGTGCTTATCGTGAGTTAACAGTGCAAAAGGATCACCAAGCCCTTCTTTATTTTTGCAAGTCACAGAAGTTGGCACATTGGCAGGCTCAAAACTACCAGGATTTGTGTAGTAATAAATTCAAGTATGAGTTTGTTAAGGAGCGTTAAATGAACTTTCCAACTTTCTAAGTCGCAATTCTGTGCATAGCCTACTTACTCAGATGAAGTGTATAAGGTCACAGTCATTCGTTCAGCCAAATCTTATTGATATTACCTCCCATGGTTTCATCAGTGGACTTAGCTCATGACGCGCCTTTAATTTCAAGAGTCTTAGCAGTCTAAATGGTCTGTGCAGAATTTGTGAACCTTCTGGAGCGGTTGTCCCTCCCAGCTGCAAAACATTCCCTGTATTCCTTGACCAAGGGCCTCATTCAATTTCAGTCAAAGGTTTGGGTTCCCTGCTTCTTTGAGCTGAAGTGTTTCAGGCTCATCATGATCCCAGCAGTTGGACATCCTGGAAATAAAAAATGTATTAATTAATTAAGTTTACCTATAATTTAGCAGGTTTGTCAAAGGATGTTCTGGCCTGGATCGCAGACTGTGTAACTTGCACATGGGTAAATTTGGACCATTCAGGAAAAATGGTCTCCTTCACCCCTTACAACAGGCAGAGGGTCCATGTACATTGGTGTCCATGGATTTTATTGTCAAATCTCCCTGTAACAATGGATTCACCATGGTGATTGTGGTTGTCAATCACTTTACAAAATTCTCACTATTCATTCCATGCTTTTCCGCTATTACTTCTGATGAATCTGCCCTTCCTTTTGTGCGTCATGTTTTATTCTATGTTGGTCTCCCACAGGAGATTGTTAGCAACTGTAGGCCCCAGTTTACGGCGTAATTTTGGAATGAGCTCCTGTCAATCTTGAAAATTACGCCCTGTAGTTCTACTGCATACCATCCCTAGTCTAGTGGACAAACTGAACGGGTTAGTCAAACCTGGTAAAAGTACCTGTGGTGCTACACTGCAGCTGCGCAGGATACTGGGCTGATGATCTCCCCCTTGCTCAATTTGCATATAATGATGGTACGCATAACTCTGCTATGTTTTCCCATTGAAGCAACCTTGAGGTACAATTCTCATTTTTCAGTTGGTATGTGCCTTCACACAGAGGTACAAGCCGCCGCTGACCATGCCAAGCATATCTAGTTGACCAGTCCTTTGTTCAGAAGCATCTACTTAGGCCATAATTGACTACAAACGGTTTGTGGAACAGAAGTAGTTCCCAACCCATAAAGTAGTGGTGGGTTCACATTTAATACTTGACAAGCATCATTTGATGATGCAGGTGCCCTCATGAAAGTTTGAAAGTAAGCATTCAGGTCCCCACTTGGTGGAGGAATATCTGGGTAATGGCGCTTTCCATCTGAAATTGCCACTTCACTGGAAGCAACATCACTCTTCTATGTGTCCCAGTTGTCCCCATTTAAGGTGGTAATCCCCTCAGATCCAGAGCCGATTTTTATTGAGGGTGTGGAGGAGGCTGAAGCAAAGACCATTCTAACTTCCTGTAGATATTGGCGGTCTGTCCAATACCTCGTCACTTGGAAAGGTTATCAATCATACAAGAACAGTTAGGGCAGGACCCAATATTGCAAAAACTGCTTGGAGCTGGTTGAGGCTTCCACGCCACCCATCCAGAGGCTCCTCATCTCCCCCCCCAAAAAATATTGCTACGTTGATGGTGATCAAGCTTCTGAAAGCCTACAAAAATGAGGCCCTCACCTAGTTTCCCGGTGGTGGCGCCCCATCTTAATCAAAAGGGAAGGGTAATGTAAGTCCAGTGGAGCGTCCCCTCTGCCTAGATCAGCGCTGTTTTAATTCCCACTAAAGATCGTTCCAATGAGTTCAGCTGTTCCTCTCATAACACATGGTGAACTTGCCCATGTGGTAGATGAGCGTTGGTTAACAGCCCTCCTTCTGAAGATTTTATCACCTGTCTTCATAATTGCCTCCACCAAATTTTTACAGTAAATGTTGAGAAAATTTGTGCAGAAATAATTGGGAGCTGCCACCCCCATGGGCTGAAAGGTTCTTATGAAGTTGATGGCACCAAGCCCTTAGAATCAAGGTCTGGAAGCCATAAATCCTCAGTAATAAAGCTCTAAGAGCTCGCACATTCAATGAATGAAAAAAGTGTCAAATCCTTAGCAAAATTCGCCAATGGTACTGGGCCATTGGGAAATGTTGTCATCATTTCAAAGCCTGCTCTGAAAACATTGGTGACAAAGACTGACAGGTGTGTACCTCTTAATATGAATCTGTACAGTGATTAGTCCTTGGTCAAAAATTGCCAAGGCATCAGGCCATTGGGTGATATTGTGGCCTATTAAGAACTCCACTCAAGAAAATCAAGGACAAAGCCTGATGGGCATGTACCTCCATTGTCAAATCTTGCCTATAGCTTAAAATCATCCCCTCAAAAATCAGGATTGTTGTTTGATGCATCTCACTTGGCCAAATGGACTATAAAGCGACCAGGTATGGGCGGGTTGAGTATCCTAAACCCGTTCCAACCATTTGGGACCGCCCCTATGTGGGGTGCCTTGGGAGATCCCCATTGCCATTGTGCTAGATGTCGTCGCACTAACCATCTGAAATATGGTGAAACTGCAAGGTAGGCATCCAAGGTTAAACTGGCAGCAAAACATCCCACTGCTGACTCCTTCAAAGTTGGTTTAGATTGAATTCTTTTTAATCTTCCCTCTAATATTTTCTGGGGTAGGTCAAATCTTGAGGGTCCTGATACCACACTTTACTAAGTTATTTTACTATTGACTGTCTATTTAAGCAGTCATACCACACTGAGAAAATTGACGGTCAATTTTATTAAAGTTACTAATCATTAAAAATCTCCCCAAGTTCCCAATTTTTGATTATTTTCAAATTTTTCCTTTTATGAGCTCCCTATGGTGCTAAACATGTTGCCCATCAGACCCTACATTGGATGAGCAATACCAAATGTTAGTAACTATAGCTCCCACCATATTCAACTGGGAATATCATGTAAAAAAACTTCTGGGAATTTACCCATTTTTCAAAGCCATCTGCCAGCAGGATATCAGAATCCTGTGGGCCCAATTGTCTCCACTCCACGCGAGGGTCCGCACCCTTGCCTCTGTTTTTGTTCTAAACTCTACCATGGAGTATCATGCAACAGATATTCTGATCATATAACTCCCCTGCGGCAAGTCCACTGGGTCTGGAGTTGCAACAGCCTGGTTTCTTGCTGAGTTCATTTTTACATTTGCATTTCACTGATGCTCAATTGTAACACATCTCCTCACACAAACTAACGTCATCAAAATGGTAATGCCTATGGCATTCTAGCTTGCCTTTTAAGTACTTTTGCATCCTGACTGGCAGGACAGTCTAAACTTTATATGCTGTCTCCCTGAAAACCATGGTTTGCCAACTAAAGAGGGTTCCAAATAAAAGTTTCCCTAAAGCTTCTGCGCCATCTCGTATGGCTTCCTAGGATGATAGCTAAGGTGCCACATTGGAACTTTCTATTTATGATAATCCCTTTGTTTGACTTATTTGCAATAAAAATGTGCGGCAGCCCCCTTTTTAGGTTTGGCACCACTAGTGCTAAATTTGTCTCACAACTTTTCAGCTGGATCACTGAGGCAAAATAATTATTCTCCACAAACTTAAAACCTTTGGGATTGACTTCTGAATTATCAAGCAGTTTTCATCTTCATAGTCCCCACCATGTAGGGTAGTATTAAAGTTCAGCGGCTATTTATTTTATCAAGAACCAAACACCAATTTCTTAGGGTCTGCGCTACCTGGTTAATCCTACAAACTAGTCCAAAACAAGCTGTAAAAATGCTTTGGTAGCCTTAGAAAAAACCCCTAATTAGTTGCACCTCAGCATAATTATTCATAGTAGAAATCCAAATATCATATATCTAGACATCATCAATTTGATTTTAACATTGTTGAGGATGATCCCCACTAAAACACTAATCATAACAATTATTCTTACCATTTAGTAAAATGTGAATAAAATTAATCATTAACTATTGCTGAACAGTAGACTATTTAAAATCTTCAAAAAGATTAATTTATAAGCTAGAAGTTAAGTATACTGAATTAAATTAAATTTAGAGCTTTATTTACTCAGAGATGGATAATGTAGTCAAAATTTAAAATTTCAAAGATTTCTCTGCACCAATGATGACTATAACTGACATAGATGGTCGTGGAGCTTTTATTATAGAAATATTATCCAATAGGCACTATAAATGGAGTTATTGTCAGAAGACTAAAAGAAATTCACATTATGTTAATAAAAGATCTTTATGAGCCAATACATATACCCCAAAGATTGTATAGCGCTCTAGAGATGTAGCATGTGCTAAATTTGATTTTTTAATTAAAAGATGCTGGGGTGCATGTTTATTGATCAAGGGTACAATATTCAGCAGAGCATTAAAGGATTTTTAACACTTAAGTTATTCACATGGTTGAAACAATTTATTTAATTTAAAGAAATTTTATAAAATTCATCTAAAGTTCCTTGATCACGAAGTAAATAGCAAAGGAGTTAAGGTCACGCAGTTGAAGTTTTATCCAAAATGGTATGAGATTCTAAAATTGTATGAGAGATTTCCAAATACTCTTAAGCATGGTAGACTATTACTAAAATGTACAAAACTTGCAGTTGTTACAGAACCCCTTACACACTTTATGAACTAAAGAGAGCTTTTGTAGGACAAATGGTACGTTTTTAGCCCCCTGTGGTGAGCATCTGTGGGACCTTTGACCAGCTATTAGTTCTTTAGATTCCAAACATTTAGATCTAATAATTAATTACAATAAAAATCAATTTAGTTAATTTAAAAAAAGGTTCTCAACATTTATAAATATTCCTATTAATTTAAAAAAAGATTATTTAATCAAAGATTATTGTGAATTAATTTATTTAGTTTCAACTCTAGACTTATTCCTATGAATTCCAAATTTTTATTATAATAAGTCATTGATGTTTGTCAACTAAATTACTTAGATGCAAAGTATCAAAGTCTAACTTCAGTTACAAGCTATTTTGAGTTTCAGAAAATTCCAGAGTATCATCCTGAATTGCCAATGAGCTTTTGAACATTATCACAATTCTGATATGACTGGATGATAATCATGGGACAGCAGGGCGGAATCTGCCAAACATAGTATCAGTTACAATTATTTGAGTGCCTCAAGTTGAGGCGATATTGGGATATAATGGGTTTTTATTGGATATAATGGGTTTACTGGATCACCTCTATATAAGGCGATAAGGCAATAAGGCAATGTCAACATTTGATGAATACAAAGTAAATCGCCTACAATTAGGGTGACAGAGGATTAAAGAATAACAAGCCAAATTTAAGGAGAATTGGCGGAATATAATAGCCCAAGCCATGAGAAGCAGTATCGCCTGAAGCTGCTGTATATAAGCAAACTGGGGGATTGAGAGAGGAAGTTTTTTTAGAGTAGAAGAGATCTGACTATGAAAGGTTGCTGTATTTATAAAAAATAAATAAAGAATTGGCTGGGGCAATTGCTCCTATTTTAAAGTATATTTTCAAGTGTCTCTGAAGGACCAACAATCCCCACATCATCTGTCTGTTGCTCTGTGGGTTTGACCTGTGCAAATAACATGACAGATCCTAATGATGCCGTCCAAAATTATAACAGTGGTGCTCACTACAGGGGGCCCATTGATCAACCACCTAAAACTCCAGAACTTCAGTCACCAGCCATGCTGTACACATACTGTGTTTTTGGGGAATCTTCATGGAACACCGCACCTTCTGGATATGAGGAACTCAAAGTTACCTTAGATGCGGTGCTCAAAAATCAAGATGAACTTCTTCAGGAACAAGACGCTGTCATTCACCAGCTTGATAGTACGTTTAGCCAAATGCAAATCTTGGGACAACAAAACAAAGAACTTGCCAAATGATTGAATGATACTACTATATGGCTGCAGTGTGCAGAAAAAAGATTGACCAATACCTCTCAGTCTTCTCACTGGGACAATGATGACCATCAAGAGGGGGCATCATACGAGGATGAATATGACGCTGGTCAGAGCTACTACACCCAAGATGGTAGTATCAATTATAAATACAAGTTGGAATGACACTTCCCTCAAGTAAAGGTGGTACGCCCATGGCAGAAGGTCATTCTACCCCTGAAGAGGTGGACATCCCAACTTCCGCTAATCCAGCTCCTATTTGAGAAACGAATTTTGGATCTTTATCCATTCCCAAGTATGGCCCAAAACCCCATGAATGGGATGAGGAGGTTTTTATTGAAAAATTACCTCCATTTGACTGCAACAGGAACATTCATGGGTTCTTCAAACAGTTTGAGTTTGCGGTGGAAGGAGCCTCTTATAGATGGAAGGCTAAGTTGTTAATATCTGCCTTGGATGTAGGAAGCGCCGATCAGGTCAGCTGTTCCTTCCCAAGTAGTTCTGTCACCTATAAGGACATAAAGGATACCATACTCCGCCTGTTTGGGGATACTTCAAAGATATTGCAGCAAAAAGCAGAATTCTTAATGATTGGATTCCGTCAAAATGAGACTCTCTTAGAGTTCACTGATTGATTTACAACAGAAGCCCATGTACTGATTGGAGCTGGTTACTTAGTAGAAGCCAACATGTGCATTGCCATGTCCTCCACAGTGAAGCCATATCACAAACTTCATAATGTTATTTCGCTGCTTCTGGATGATGTACCTCTGCTTAAGATTATACAGTTTTTGCGTCGTGTATCCCCTAGCTTTCTACTGCAGAATATGGAACAGAAAACTACTGCTGCTACTGCACCCACTTATTCAGGCGAATACTCTCATCTGCCTTCAGCTCTGATTAGTAATTCTTGGCCTTTCTATAACTCTGCGCCTCATCCTTGGCCAAATTATACTCAACAGTTTTATCAGCGACAATGGGCTGGCCACAAAAACTGTCAGCAACCCAGTTATCGACCTGGACCTAGCTATGCCGACTATCAACAATCAGCTTACCAACCTGGGGCTGGTTACGCTGAATGACCCCAAATTTTCCAGTCTGGACCCGCTCATGATAATCAAGGATGTGGCTCTTATGGGGTTAACTGTTACAAATGTGGTCGCCCTGGTCATTTGGCAGAATTCTGCCATAACCGCCATGTGAACTATGTACACCAAGATCAATACTATCAGGGAAAAGATGGAGCGGAGTAGAGATGGGACCCTCTACCTCCGTGATACCCACTCAAAACGTCCCTCAATCAATAGTAGTACACCCTGTAAAAGTCCCTCAGTATGATGACGGACTTTTATATCAGCAGCCAGTTGGAGGAGTAAGCGTAATAACCCAAGCTCAAGCCAAGGCAGCGGCGGAAGAAGAGTCCCTTGAACAACTGAAGCCATATGCCTGTCAAATGCTTGATCAAACTTCCTCAGACTAACTTGATTCTGCCGCGGATGCACCAACTCTGAAAGGAGTAAACGTCGCCTTTCAGTAGATGCCATTGTCGAGAAAACCCAAGTTAGTGAGGGGATAATGAGTTTTCTTGGGAAAAGAGGGCCCATAGGTGTTCACATATTAAACAGTTAATATTTTTCTTATTCTGAGTGCACATACTGTGATATTTTTGTAGCGAAAAATATAGTTCATGATATAATAGATACTGATGCTCCAGTCAACATAGTGTCCACTAAATTAATGGCAAAGTTGACGTTGAAGCCTGATGTGGACCATCGAATGGTTTATGGAACTGCTGGAGCAGTAAGCACTGTCTCTGAGGGGGCTTACAGTGCACTACCTCTGCACTTTGGGTCCATTGTCGTTGTAGCCCCATAAATTGTGCTTCTGAATGAGAACTATGACCTTCTATTTGGGACCACTTTCCTGCGATGTTTCAAGGCTGTTGTTAATATGACAGAGGATACCCTCACCATTATGGGTCAGCGGATCCCAATTTACTTTACCACTAGCGGAGTACCAAAGGATTCAGTGTATATGAGCTATATCAAACTGGCCTATAGTGACGGGGTGAGGCCAGTTTGCTACCACTGACTAAAGCGCAAGACTCAGGCCCTTCCCCAGAAGATATATGATTATCAAGGGATACCTCTTCGAGTGGCAGGGCCCATATCTATACCATCTGGCCATCAAGTCTTAATGAACACTGAGCTAGAAGTGGAAGTGCCAAGTGGGGTATATGAGGAAGTCATTGGGCTCTATCATCAAATACAGTTTGAGCTGCACGTGGCTCCAGGGATTATACTTCCAGGACATGGGGAGATTAATGTTTTTTAGCAAACCTTTAGAGCGAACCAATGCAAATCCGCAGCCACCAAATTGTAGCGTATTTATATTTGATTCCAATAGATGAGGTCCATCAGGCTCATGATTACAGGTCATTGAGTAATTTGGTCTACCTGCCAAGACACATGCCAATGTAATAATGGTGGTACCATAGAGTAATTTAACTGGATTATTGGAAGAACAAAAAGACCAAGCAATAGCCTTATTTCAGAAGTATAAGGGTATTTTTGCTGTTGACAATCATTATTTAGGGTGTGCTTGGGGGTGGTCCATCGAGTAGATACAGGATATCATCCTCCTATAAGGTTTCAGCCATTATATTAATCTCAGGCAGTGGAAGATGTTGATACTGAGGAAATCTACAAGTTTTTAGAGCAAGGGATGCTCAAACTGTCCAAAAGCCCATGGGCTTTGCCTGTTCTAATTGTAAAAAAGAAGGATGGCACCAACCACGTAGTTATAAACTACTGGAAGCTCAACAGTATTACAAAAAAGGATTCATACCCCTTGCTAAGAGTTGATGATGCTCTGGACCAATTAGGGGGAGCCCATTACTTTTCTGCGATAGATTTGATATCAGGTTACTGGCAAATTTAGTTACCCCAGGCAGAACAGGAAAAATGCGCTGTAATCACCTCTAAAGGCCTTTTTAACCAACGCGGATGCCTCAAGGGCTGTGCAACGCCCCAGCTACGTTTCAGCAAGCCATGGACACTATTATTGGTGACCTGAAAATGTCATGTGTCCTTGTATACCTCAACAATATAAATGTTTTCTCAAGAACCTTTTTGGAGCATCTTGACCACCTTGAAGCAGTATTTCACTGGCTGGCTAAGCGAACATTAAATTTAAACCTCAAAAATGTAACTTCTTTAAAGATCATTTAGAATACCTGGGTTTGTGGTAGACATAAAGGGCTAAAACCACAGCTGGCTAAGGTGGAGGCCATCAGCAAAATGACTGGTCCATTAGTAAGCGCGACATACAGGTATTTTTGAGAATGGTCAGTTACTACTGGAGCTTTATCCCTAATTTTAGCTGTATTGGGGGGCTGCTATTCGAGTTGTTAAAAAAGGATGCTGTGTTCAAATGGACAGAACGTCATCAATCCACTTTCTATACACTCCATATGGCGTTGATCAGCGCACCATTATTATGATATTTGAAATTTGATCAGGAGTTTATCATTCAGATGGATGCGTCACTCTCCGCTGTTGGGGCTGTACTTTCTCAGAAAGATGACAAGGGAGAAGAACATCCATTAGCATACTGTAATAAAAGTCTGAACTGTCACGAGCGTAATTATACTGTGACCTAGTGGGAGTGATTAGCAGTGATCTACGCGTATAAGCAATTACAAGTTTATCTGCATGAGGTAAATTTTAAAGTCATAGTGTAACGCACTGGCTCCTTCCAATGAGCCACGAATAAGTTGGGCAACAGGATCCATGTTAAAGACCATAGGGCTGACAGGACTCCTGATACTACTCTCCTGGTGCGCGCGCTACAAGATTGGACAAGCACCCCCTGGAAGACAGTTGCAAGTATACTTAACCCCAGCAACATGCCTTGACTCCAAGACAAGGTATAAAGGGAGGCAATAGCCCTCCCAAGCTCACTCTCAAAGTCCAATTCTTGTTGATTTAAGCCAAACATGGCTGCAGTTAGGCAATACCTTTAAAATAAACCCAAATTATAAATATATGAATTTTAGGTTCTTTTATTTAATATTTAGCCGAGTTGATAGAAAACAGAACTGAGAAGCCTCCAACTCCCAGTTCCTTCCCTATATACACATGCTAAAAGCTAAAATAAAATATAATATAAGCTTATGGTGCCAACTTGAATGATGTTTGGTGTAAACTTTACAGCGGGATTGCGGAATCTTTACTCAATGGTTCCATACCAGTTCTGATCCTCAACTTTTCCACACCAGTTCCATTTCGAATCCCAATCGAACTGCGAAACTCCCAAGCACCCATTTCATTCCATTCTTGATTTGAATCCAAATTGAATCTCGAAACTATCCATCTTACTCGTTTTCCATTTTGTTCCAACTTGGACGCCCATCTTTCTCCTTGGCCTACTCCAAGCTCCGGCCCCTTAGGCGTCCTTGCCAGAACCAACGCCCCCTCCTCCTCCATACATACAGACACAGCCTGCCCTGTCTTACCAAAGATCAGGGCAATGTGATGCTGAGGATAGACCTCAACCGTCACACATAGCAGATCACGCATCATTATGCTGGTTGCAGAACCTCAAAGAACCTGAAGGCCATTTAGCTCGATGGGCTCTTAAGTTGCAGGCTTATGATTTCAAGATTCTCCATTGGCCAGGAGTAAAGCATCAGAACGCTGACTGTTTATCTTGGTTACTGACTATTGCTGTGACAGCGGACCTCAGCGACGTGATGTATGATAAGATGCTCAGCTGAAAATATGACGATGAACCACCACAAGTAATCAAAGTGTTAAATGAGATATGAATGAATACCTTCCAACAGAATGGGGAACTGTACAAGTTGATTTGCGATTCTACGGTAAATTTTCCACATCTCTCAGCATGACTGGGAATCATTATGAGTGCGCACAAGGCAGTTGGGCATGGTGGAGTGCATAAGACTATGGAGTTGTTATGGCCCTGGTACTATTGGGAAAGTATGAGCTTTGATGTGCTCAAAACTATTTCCTGTTTCCATCAGTGCCTAGTGGATAAGCCATATTGCCATATGACATCATATCAGTTAGTGAAACCACATATTGCTTAGTACACTGTTTCCCTCGATGTCATTGGCCCCTTGCCAACTGGAGCTAACCATTGTAAGTACATTCTTGTGGCTATCGACCAATTGACCTGGTGGGTTGAAGTGAGGGCAATATGAGACTTGATGGCAGTTACTGTGGTCAGGTTTGTGATGGAATGCATTATTCAGCGGCACAGCTGCCCTCAGTTTATTCTCACTGACAACAGAACCAAATTCACCTCACACATCCTCCCCAAACTTAATAAGCTTATGGGAATCTGTGGGGTTCTGATGACCCTATACCACCCCAAGACCAACAGAATGGTTGAACGGGTGAATGGAACTCTGGTGAACATACTACAAAAATTAGTAATGGATTGACCTTCCAATTGGAGCTCTCTCCTTTCCACTGCCATGTTCGCCTATAACATTAGTTATCATTCCGCCATGGATAAGAGTCCCTTCCAACTACTATATGGCTGACATTCAGCTTTTCCAGTGTTGCTTTATTTGTGTGTAGAAGACACTGGTGGACTGGAACCCCATCACTATTTGACTAACCTCACAAATATTCTGATCAAACTGCAAATTGAAGCATATTCCTTCAGCTTATCCAAGAAGATCAGGAATCAGGATGCTGATTAGGCACGTCATAGTGGGCTGGCGCTGTTCAAGGAAGGCGATATGGTTCTCTTCTACAACCAACATGGATTTGGGCAGAAACACAAGCTGGCAAGTATTTGGATTGGTCCATTTGAAGTTATAGAGAAAACTGGAGTTGATGCATATACCATCAAGGATCCTACAAGTGGCAGATCAATAATTGAGTACATGCGAAGTTCCTCTGACCTTACAAACAATAGGATCTTATTATCCAGTCAAGGAGGGGGTAATATTGGGATTCCAATATGACTGGACAATAATCGTGGGACCAGGGCATAATCCACCAAACATAATATCAGTTACGATTATTTGAGTGCCTCAAGTTGAAGTGATATTGGGATATAACAGGTTTTTATTGGATATATTGGGTTTTATTGGATCGCCTCTTTTTTGAGTACTAGATGGTCTATTGGATCGCCTCTTTTTAAAGCAATAAGACAACAAGGTGATGTCAACATTTGACAAATATGTTGTAAATTGCCTACAATTAGGGTGATAGAGGATTAGAGAATAACAAGCCAAATTCAAGGAGAATTGTTGGAATAGAATATCCCAAGCCATTATAGCAGTATTGTCTGAAGCTGCTGTATATAAGCGAGATGGGCGATTGAGAGAGGAAGTTGTTTTTAGAGTAGAAGAGACGGGACAGAAAAAGGTAGCTGTATCTATAAAAAATAAAGTAAAGAATTGGTGGGGCAATTGCTCCTATTTTAAAGTATATTTTCAAGTGTGTCCAAAGGACCGACAATCCCCACATTATCTGTCTGTTGCTCAGTGGGTTTGACCTGTGCGAATAACATGACAGATCCTAATGATACCATCCAAAATTATAACAAACATTCCTAGGATTTATTAGTAACCTTAGTGAAAATAATAATTTGTACTCTATTGTTACATAATTAATGGATTTATCAGTCACTAACGCTGAGGATAATCACTATTAGTACATTATATTTTAAGTAAATCAAGAGTGAGTGTTAATGTGATTTCAACTGGGTATCAGGATGAATATTACAATCAAATGATTGAATATATTTAAAATGTCAGCAAAAGATGCTAATGACGTTTATAATTCACTAGCCAAGTAACCCAGCTTTGTTTGGGTTTCTAATTTACCTGATGATTCTTTTTTGTTTAAGTTTTTCTATTGTAGATAGCTATCAATAAGTTCATAAAAATTAAACCTATTGCATTATCCAACCACCAACCACTTGGTCAACATCAATAATTTTATAAATATCTAAACCATCAACCATTTAACCAAAACAATTGAACTATCAAATTAACCAAAAACTATCAAATACTCAACCAAAACCAATTGAAGTTATTAAATTAATTAAATCATCGACCATTTTAGCTAAAGCTAATATCCTATCAAATCAACCAAAAACTACTTTTTATTCAGCCAAAACCAATTGAACTATCAAACTAACTTAAAAACTATCAACTATCAACCACTCACAAATTCAATTAAAACAATTGAATTAACTAAACCATCAACCATTGACCTGAAACTACTGAGCCTATCAAATTAACCAAAAACCATCAATCACTCAGACAAAACCAAATATACTATCAAATTAACAAGCAAACTATCAATCGCTCAACACAACTTAAATAAGTCTATAGAACTAATTAAAGCATGAACCATTTACCTAAACCCATCAAGCCCAACAATTCAACTAAAACCACAAATTAATAAGCCAAACTATTTTTTGAGCTTATAATACAAGTAAAAACTACTAGCTGCTTATCAAACCCTGTTAAACTACCAAATTAAAAATGAATACAAAAGTATTCAGCCAAATTGATATATAATTGCCATTAGAAGCATATATTTAAGACCTCATATAGAGCTGTATAAAAGTTATTTACATTTTTTAAAATAGCATATTACTTGTTGAGGGTATTCCTAACCAATTTCCCTCATGAGTTTGATGAAGATACAAAGTATGGAATTGGAGAACTTGCATTTAATGTGAGCCATGCATGCATTGACAAAAAACATTAGTGTTTAATCCTAACTATCCCAAACCTGCCAGTGCATCAAGTCGTTCACTTGTGTGACTGCTTTAATCACTTTTGCTGGTCATCAATTTACTCAATACATTGAAGTGATGGATACCGCCAGCCTTATTAATGAAAAAATTCCACTTATACCTCCTCATGCCCCATGCTGCTGATGCGCTGACCCCTATTTTGTCCATGATGGTCTGCCAATTAATGCGTACACCAGATAAAAATTTCTCTAAAGCTCAATCGCCTTCTGATATGGCTTCTTAGGCTGTTAGCTAAGGTGCCATGTTGAAATTTTTTTAATTACAGTAATCTCTTTGTTTGGTTCCTTTGCAAATAAAGAAGCGTGGAGGTCCCCTTTCAATAGGTTGGACACTAATAGTATTTAAAAAAATAAAATAACATATTACCATTTTTAAACTTTATAAAGTACTTGTGCCAAGGTTGGTAATCTTTAGCTAATTTGCTCATGAGAAAATACTATTTAAATAAGCACATAATTATGATAGTATTTTTGTAAAGAGATCTTTAACCAAATTTTTGTCAATATCCAATCTAACCAGATTTTTTGTGGGTTTGAAGTCTACCTGATGATCCTAATTAAATTTTTTATTGGTAGATGGTTATTGATAAAATTATGAAATAAAATTATATCAAAATGAAATAAAGTTACCAACCACATAGCCAAAACCAATTTATCCTAATGAAAAATTACCAATTTACTTACCTGAAACCATTGAAACCATTGAACAAAACTAAATCCAACTACCAAACATATCTAAAACCAATTGTTGAACTTACAAGTCAATCATCTTCTACCAAAGTAATATCAAAACCTATGAACCTATGGAATAAATGAATAATAATAAAGCACTCAGTCAAAAAGATATATGATTGCCATTATAATCTTATACTTTTTTTAATCATAAACAACTTGTAAAAATTATTATAAATTTTTAAAAAGAGTCTATGACCCTCTCCAAAATATATAAAGTATGTGCAAAGTTTGGTGATTTTTGGTTCATTTGTTCATGAGATAATGTGTTTCACCAGAGGAGTGTTAGCATAGCGAGGTAGTTCCTAAACCACTCTATGTTGGGTTTTGATTAAATCAGGTTCAAAACCAGCACATGCTAAAATTTTGGCGTGGTATATTTGTCCCAAGGTTGACCCGCCTCGTTCACTTTAATGTGTCACACCATATATACATACACACAATGATTTTTCATGTATAGCGATTTGTTAGGGTTGTTGCCTTAAATGTAATATGTTACTCTAGATCTAATTAATCCCCAGTGTAAAATGAATAAGAAAATATATTATTTTTCATCACTTTAATAGTTAGATAGGCAGGTGACTAATGACTGCTTATCACTATAAAAACCCCACCTCATATTTCTAATAAAAAACCTCCAATTACCTACTTTTTAACTGCTTTAAGAGTTATAATAAACACTTGCGTTTAAAAAATATGTGGAAAGTTCCTGAGGTATAGATGCCCAGTAAAGCATCTATAGAGTGGTCAGCGCTACCACTCTTATATCTGGGGCTAAATAAGAGATTTGCTGCCTTAAACTTGTAGTGAAATGCAGCCTGTGAAGACAAAATAGCAAGGGTCATCAGTCTTCATAATGTTGACTACAACACTAGCAGAGCTACAAACAGCAATTTGCAAAACTCGCAACAATGATGCTCAGTAAAGGGGCTCTGTTATTTTTCTGCTTGACTATCCAGAGGCATAAATGTCAGGATTATTAGGGTTGAGCATGATACAAAAAAATGAGCAGATGACAGGTTGTGGGATAGCTTCCTAAACTTGTACTTAAGAAGTTGGGTAAAATTATCAAGTAAGATCTTAACTTAGCTTCAATTTGAGTTTGATAATATACATGGATTGAGGTCAAAATCAATTATAAAGAAGAGTGGCTGGATATTTGTTGGCATAAACTAGATCTTCTCTATTTCTTACAATAAGTCATATGAAGTTTTACTTTTATTAATGGTAAAATAAATTATTTGCTTTTTTGGCGCAGAATTTAACCATTCACATATGGTCCAGCATCATTTCTCTGGTGATGAGCACTGCTACTACCTTTGGTGATCTGTCCCTAACTGTTGTCAACAAATTCTGCCAATTTCTATCCATTTAATGCTAAAAGGTTCTTGCACTATCAGTAGTACCACAGCGTCTCAATTCAGTGAATTAGCCTGCCAAGTTTAAGTTTATGGTGTCACATGCCTAGAGTTTTATCTCAAAGCTACTAAAGCAATTTCACTTTACAAATAAATGAAAATAGATAATGAAAAAAGGAAAAGGAATAGGGACTAATTTAAAGAAATGAATGCAAAATTATCTATATAATAACCATATCAATTTTTATCTAAACTAATATCAAAGGTGGTTTTAGGTTTTACTTTAATGCCATCATTTTTCCAGTACTGGATACTGACAGTTCCCTTACATTCTGCCATCAATTTCTCTGGCAATAGAGATTACTGCTGATTTTTGTGTTTTCTGAAATTATTTGGCTCAAATTCTGCCAAATTTTACCACTTGATGCTATCAGTTTTAATGGGCGCTATCAGCTGCTAAAGGTTGCGAATTCTGTTACATTATTTTTTCTGGTATCTTTTAGCGAAGAAGTTTTTACTAAAAACTCTATACCTTATTATTTGACAAATGAACACTTTCATGAAAACATGAAGATCTTAGCTTACAGCGCGAGCTATTTATAAAGAACAAAAGCTGGTTAAGTGGGGGGGATATGTTTGATTTCAATTAGATTATGGTTCTTTAGATTCCTATCATTAAAAATTACTAATTGGCACTATGGCCAATAAATTCAGCTAATTTTGCAGAGTTTTGACATTTAATATACTCCTATTAATTTCAAATTATTGTTTAAATTAATCAAAGATGATTGTCAATTAATTTACTTAGTTTCAACTCTATTATTATTCCTATAAATTCCAATTTTTATTTAAATCAGTCAATTAAGAT
This sequence comes from Massospora cicadina, assembly GCA_022478985.1. Lineage (NCBI taxonomy): Eukaryota > Fungi > Entomophthoromycota > Entomophthoromycetes > Entomophthorales > Entomophthoraceae > Massospora > Massospora cicadina. Next base: position 62,390 of record JAKSZP010012016.1, read on the forward strand.
TGCAAAATAAATTACTTAGATGCAATGTATTAAAGTCTTAGTGTAACAAATTGAAAACATCCCAGTTTTCGATCGCCATCTTGCCTTGGTGATGGGTGCCAAATGTTTGTCTGATATGAGGTTCCCTCGAGGTAAGTGCTTTGATTTGTCATATTCGCCAATTCAACATTGGATTTTGGGAAATTCAAAAAGCGAGAAAAGATGACACAGGTAAGCGAGGATCCAACCCCAAAATTAGCCTTGTTTTATTTATTATCGAAAATAAACATGCGGACAAATTCTATCCTGATGACTTAGAGCACCACAAATGAGACATAAAAAACCAGGGTATTTGGCGGAATCAAGGTTCTCGACACCAAATCCCATTATTTTGTTGAGGATACAAAATTTATCTCGTCGCGGGATACCAGGTAAGACAAGGCAAGGGCGGCCCCGAGGCCACCAGAGAGTCCCACGCGAGAGCAGGAAATGAGAAAAAATTCTGAACTGAGTTCAGAATCGCATGGGCTCGACCTTTTAAGGTCGCCCTTCCGAGGAGCCCCTCCTGCACTGTTCTTTAGGCCCCTAAGAGCCTAAGAATAGTGCAGGAGGGGCACAGCCCAGTGCTGGACCCCGCATAAACCTCAAAAAACCCAAAAAGTGATTTGACTCAAGATTTGGATTTCCGAATCTCGAGTCAAAATGTAATGATCAGTTTAACCCGACCGTTACACTTAGCTTCAATTACAAGCTATTTTGAGTTTCAGAGATCCAGAGTATCATCTTTAATTGCCAATGAGCTTTTGTATATTCCTAAATATAATTTCAATTGTGCTGAAATATAATAATCATATTCTATTATTATATTTATTGATCTAAGGGGAAGATACCCCAGTGGTAGAATATGGACTCTCTATAACTGCCTCCCCAAGATCAATCCTGGTAGATGAACTTTGGGTAGGGGACGATTATGAATGAGTTGGCGTTGCGCACCAATGCCCTGAACTGAGATAGCAAATAGCAAGTCAGTCCATGAAGTTCTTGGCCTATAATACGCCATGCATGGAGGTTTTTAAGGCTTTATCCTCCTTTCACATTAATTTGAATCCCCTTCATTGGTAAGGTATCATCCCCAGGTCAGCTCACCTCAGATAAAATAAAAATGAAATATATTTATTGAATTTACTAGTGACTAATGCTGAGGATAATTCATATTAGTATTTTATATTTTAAGTAAATTGGTCATGGGTGTTCATGCAAGTCCAACTGGGTATCAGGATGAATAGTACAAATAAATTATTGAAGATTTAAGTATTCCAGAGAGAGATACTTGTAATGCACTGGCTCCTTCCAGTGAGCCAAAAATGAATTTTGAAGCAGGGCCCAAGTCAATGACTAAAGGGCAGACAAGGTCCCTGAGACCATTCTCCTAGTGCGTGTTATACAGGAGCCACAGATAAACACCCCTTGGAGGACAGTTGCAAGTAGACTTACCCCCCAGCATCATGCTCTGACTCCAAGACAAGGTGTATAGGGAGGCGATAGACTTCCCAATCTCGCTCTCAAAGTCCAACTCCTGTTTGTATAGGCCAAACATGGCTGCTGTTATCCTAAATAATCAATATAAATCTTGGAAGACAGTAATAAAATAGATAAGGCTTAGGAATGGCTTTATTTGATATATTTAGGCAAGTTGATAGAAAACGGAACTAGAGAACCTCCCATTCTCAAGTCAGATCTCTTATAGCTCTCTGCTGCAAGCATAGGTCAAGCTCATTCTCCATGCCTGACGTTATGTATTTTAAAACATGCCATAAGCAAACCCCAATTGTTTTAGGCTGGATTGAATTCTGTAGTGGCTGAACCACCATACTCAAGAATTGTTCCAATTCTGATTTGAATCCACCTTTAACCTAGAAACCACCCACTTCAAAACCATTTGGTTTGACCCCAGGCCAATGAGACATTTAACCTTCATCCTTCCCAAGTCTTAGTCTAAACCTGTGGCCTAGCTAAGACTAATACTCTCTCACTCCCTCTATCTTCCACACCAGCCTGTCCTGTCTTATCAAAGATCAGGACAATGTGATGTTGAGGTAAGCCTTAACCGTCATATCACCCCCTAGACAAGAAGAACTCTCAGATCTTCCCAAGACACCGGGCGCAATCTCTGGACGTCTGCCATGTGGCCTCCTCAACTGGAGAACCTTTCCACTAGACCAAAAATGGCCTACAACCCCGCACCACAATTGTATCCAGGATCTCATCCACCACATACTCCTCGCCCCCCTTCAGGTGGAAACAGAGGTGAGTCTTTCTCAGGCGGCTGCCCTAAGAATAGTTTAAGCTGTGACACATGCAACACTGGATGAGCCTGTGACCCCTCTGGCAACTTCAGCTCAAACTCCACCTCGTTCACCACCCTCACTATTGGATATGGGCCCAACGCCACCTTCCCCCAACTTCTTGGCTCCTCACAGGTATGGCATAGTTTTGAGCGTTTACTAAGACCCAATCACCCTTCTTGAAAACGCTCCCCTCTGACCGATGCTATTCTGCTTTCCTCTTCTGAGCACAACTGCTGCCTCTAGATTCCTTCTCAGGAGCCTCAAGGTATCCTGAGTCTCGCGTGACAGCTCATCTGCTGCTGGATTCTGACCCTGCTCCTGAGGCCCCATACCCTCTGGGTTCTGACCATGGTTTGCAAAAAATGGGGTCATTCCTGTGGAAAAATGCTTGTGGTGGTATATATCCAAATTGCGCCAACTTCACTCAACCTACCCAATCATCCTGCCACCCTGTGACATAGCACCTCAAATACTGTTCTAATATTTGATTTACCCTCTCAGTTTGGCCATCTGATTGGGGATTGTAAGCTGATGAATGGGAGGCCTTTATCTTCAAGTTTCCTAACAGATGTAACCAGAACCAAGATGTGAACTGTGGACCTCGGTCTGACACAATCTCCTTTGGTACCCCATGTTGGGAAAAGACCTAATTTATAAAGATCTGACCTGCTACCTTTGCAGAGATGGTTGACCAACAAGGGAAAAACTCTGCATACTTTGTCAGGCGATCCACCACAACCATAAGGGCGTCCATCCCCTGGGACTTGGGCAGCCCTGTGATAAAGTCCACACTACAGAGGCCCATAGCCTAGACGGAATCTGAAGCGGCTTCAATTTTCCTCCTGGCGCCATATGGCAGGACTTTGACCTGGCACACACCTCACATCGCTCCACATACTTCTGTACTGCAGCACCCACTCCCCTCCATGAATACAGGTGACGAACTAAATTCAGTGTCTTCTCCCTGCCTGGATGTCCAGTCAAAGGATGATTGTGGTTAGCTGCTAACACCTCCTGTTGAAAACTCATCACTGGAATCCAGATCCTTCCTTCAAGACAGATAAGACCAACCTGGACTGAGAACCCCACATGTTTCTTGCTCGCCTCCCCTTCTTTTGTCTCATCCAAGATTCGCTGGCCAAACTCACTTCTCCGCTGGGCAGTCCAAATTCTTCCTGCGATTCCTACTCTACAACTTTGGGTCAGTGCAAACAGACTCAATGGCAACATCGTAGCGGTGTTAAGCTTCCCCAACTCCTCCTCAGAGAACACTAACCCTGAATCATGATTCAGCAAATCTGGCAAGATATTCTGTTTTCCTGGATTATACTCAATCCTTAAGTCATACTGAACCAAAATTAAGTGCCACTGGGCCTGTCACTGATTCATCAGATGTGGGGACTTATAATATTCTAAGGCTCGATAATCAGTCCATATCACAACTGGATGCCTGGTGTACATCAGGTGGTGTTGCCACTCCCCTAGTGCCGCCACTATTGTCAAAAGTTCCTTTTTGTAGACTGGGTAATTTGTCTCAGCGGGCACCATCTTCCTGGTGAAGTAACAGACATGGTGCTCAACCCCATCTTTACCCTTCTGCAATAGCACCGCTCCAAGTGCAAAGTTTGACGCATCTGTCTCTACTACAAACGGTCTGTTGGGGTCAGGATGGGACAGAATTTGGGCTTTCAACAGACTGGTATTCACCCGCTGGAAAGCCTTTTCCTCAGTCTCCCCCAAACGAAAGGTACATTCCCAGTCAACCTTGTCAGTGGCACAGCCCACTGAGCTAAATTCCTGGATAACCTCCTTAAAAAGTTTACTACCCCCAAAAAACTCCGCACCTCAGTCTGATTCCTGAGGGCCTTCCATTCCTTCACTGCTCGCAGTTTATCAGGACATATCACTAACCCCCCTGGAAAATCACATTTACCAGGAAAGAAACCGAGTCATTATTAAACTCACACTTGGATGGCTTCAACTTCAGGCCCCCTGGCTTACCACCTCCAGAACACTCCTTACATCCCTCACGTGATCTTGCATCGACCTGGAAAATATCAGAATATCATCCATATAGGCAATGCAAACCTACCCACCAAATCCCCCAACACACAATCAATCATGCGTTGGAAAACTGCGGGGGCATTACGCAGCCCAAATGGCATAACCCAATACTCAAAATTCCCCAAGTGACACTTAAAAGTGGTTTACTTCTGGTGCTCTGGCCGCACTGGAATCTGATTGAACGTGTCAACCAGATCCAATTTAGTGAACACCACACACCCCAAGATCATAGGTAGAATGTCTTCCAGGATTGGCATTGGATAAGGGTCAGGCTCTGTCACCTCATTGAAGCGCAGGAAATCCACACAAGGACGTAGCTCCCCACTCACCTTTGGCACCAGCAACACTGGTGAAACCAAAGACGATTTGGACAGCACAATCAAACACAAACCTAGCATCTTATGGACAAATTCATCAAGAGCCTCCCGAGCATGAGGATTCAATGAATAAACTGGACATCCCCCTGGCAACTCAGAGCCCTCTTTGAAACGGAAACTAAATGCAAAGTCCCCTGTAGATGGGAAAAATGCCTCACCCTTGGGTTCAAACACTTATGCAATTCCTGGTACTCCTCAGGCAAACCCTCCAATGACATGAATGAAGACATTCCCCCCATTCGTTTCACTGATGACCCCTGGGACTGGAACTCCCACTCCCACACATCTGAGCCTTCAGGCGACAAGAGAACTTTCCCCTTCATCATATCAAATTGCGGATGGAATTGGTGCCACCACCTCATCCTCGGTATCACTGGGTGAGGCAAATGAGCCACAGCATGAAATTCTTCCTCAAACTCATCTGATCCTTGTCTCAACGGGATCTTGGCCTGCGCCTTCCAGACCGCAGTCCTCTTGGTGGTATCCGCCAACAACACAAATCCATCCTCCTGCAATGGCAATCCACATCTTCTTGCCCACACCTCATCTACATCATTCTTATCAGCCCCAGTGTCCACCAGGGCCAGGACCTTTTCACACTCCTTCTTTTCAGGACCTTCTCCACTTCTATGGGTGGAAATTATAAGAATAAAGCGAAGAAAGCTATTTATTCGGTACACTGGCTTCTTGCGGAAGTTATAAGGAGCATTCTTCTTCTTCTTTGGGGCCTCAGGGACCTGAGCGATGGCCTCAACCATTGCCACTCCCAACAATTCGCCGCCCTCCCAAGACTCCCCTGACCCTTTCCTTCCTTCTTCACATACCTGAACCCCTTTTGGCTGTACACAGGCTCCAAACTTGCTCATCTCATTGCCTCCTTCCCATGGAAACCACTTGGGAACCGCATCAACTCCTGGCGAGCCTGGGCCAAGGCCACCTGCTGCTCCACCTGAAAGGCCAAGGCCACCTCTTCTTTAACGTCACTGCAGGCCGCATTGCTGCCATTGCCAATAACAAATCAGCCTGCAAATTCTGAAGGAACATGCGTGGAAGCTGGGACTCTGATGCCTTGGCTGCTTTAGCCAGTGCCTGGAACATCCAACCAAATTTCTCTACAGACTTCCTCACCTGACTACACTGCATTAAAGCTGACCAAGCTGAATCATGTGCCTCATCTGGACATGCTGCTCGGTCAATCAAGTCCAAACACTCCTCTGCTAAGTCAGGCAGCCCCGCCTGCTTCTCCAAAAGTTCATGTACCCAGTATGAAAGCTTCATGGGCAAGGTCACCAAAACCTGCTTCAACTGTAGAGCAAATGAGTCCTCACCCCCTGAAGCCTTCATCAACCGTCCTTGGAACTGAACCCAGCTAAGCGTCTGATGGAACAGCTCCAACTCCTATGAGCTTAGCATTGATGGAATCTTCCCTCTGGTCTTCACCGGTCCTACTACTTTCCACCACACCAGGACACACACTCAAGCATCCAGTATACCTCTTGAAGCAAAAACACTGTGGAAAATATCACCATTAGAAGCGCCACGGTATGGTGATACCACACAGGTAACACAACTGCTTTTGGCTCCTCTTTTGCTTGCCACCACAACGACAGGAAAGTAAATGAGTTTTGTTTAATGTAACGCACTGGCTCCTTTCAGTGAGCCACGAATGAATTGGGAAGCATGGCCCAAGTCAATGATTAAAGGGCAGACAAGGTCCCTGAGACCATTCTCTAGTGGTGTGCTACAGGAGCCACAGATAAACACCCCTTGGAGGACAGTTGCAAGTAGGCTTACCCCCAGCAACATGCTCTGACTCCAAAACAAGGTGTATAAGGAGGCGATAGCCTTCCCAATCTCGCTCTCAAAGTCCAACTCCTGTTTGTATAGGCCAAACATGGCCGCTGTTAGACTAAATAATCAATATAAAACTCCGAAGACAATAAAAATATAAGGCTTAAGAGCAGCTTTATTTGATATATTTATGCAAGTTAATAGTAAATGTAACTAGAGAACCTCTCATTCTCAAGTACTATCTCTTATAGCTCTCTGCTGCAAGCATAGATCAAGCTCATTCTCCATGCCTGACGTTATGTATTTTAAAACATGCCATAAGCAAACCCCAATTGTTTTAGGCTGGATTGAATTCTGTAGTGGCTGAACCACCATACTCAATAATTGTTCCAATTCTGATTTGAATCCACCTTTAACCTAGAAAACACCCACTTTAAACCCATTTGGTTTGACCCCAGGCCAATGAGACATTTAACCTTCATCCTTCCCAAGTCTTAGTCTAAACCTGGGGCCTAGCTAAGAATAATACTCTCTCACTCCCTCTATCTTCCACACCAGCCTGTCCTGTCTTATCAAAGATCAGGGCAATATGATGTTGAGGATAAACCTCAACTGTAACAGTACTGATGACAATTATAATGAATTTGTTGAGGCAGCTGCCTTAGATGATTTATTTACCTTAGATCAAATGATTCCACATTGTAAGGTAAACAAAAAAATTTAGTATTTATTTCACTGCTATAATTAGATATGGTTAGACTGATGGCTGCTTATTAAAATAAAAACTCCACCTCACATTTTCTAATAAAAAACCATCAATTACCTACTTTATATCTGCTTTAATAATCATGATAAATACTTGAGTTTACAAATATGTGAAAAGGTCCTGAGGTATAGATGCCAGGTAAATTATCTAGAGAGAGGTCTGCGTTACCACTCTAGTATCTGGGGCTTCATAAGGGGAATTGCTGCTGCAAACTTGCAGTGAAAGGTAGCCAGTGAAGGCAAAATAGCAAGGGTAATCAATAAGCATAATGTTAATCTAGCGCACTATCAAAGACCTAACTGCAAATTGCAAGATTTGCAACAGTACCAAAAGACCAATATATGAGTTGATAGTGTTTGAACAAAATACCTGACAAAATAGATTGAAGATTACTCACTTGTTGTATCCTTTGCCCATTATTTGAAAGATGGTTGATATAATATATCCTCAAATTAACTAGGGATCATTAGTATGCTCACCATTATTAATTCCACAAAACAACCATTAGAAAATAAGCTTTTCTGTCTTCTTATATAGAATTTTTCTCGACATGATTTAAGATTAGCTTATCTAACCAGACAGTCACAAATCTCAGTACTTTTTTGTTTAGGAGTTTAATAAACTTTAAACATTTATATATGAATATATACTTTTATTAAGGATATAGCAATGATCATATCAATAAAAGTAAAGCTTTATTTAATGACTAGTTGCCAGTATTTTATACCTTAGGTGGCATCTCATAGCCATACTCATTAATTACCTCTATGTTCATTCATAAAATGCTCTTCTCTGTTTATCATGGCCATGGTCATTGTCATTATGATATTCCTTTAAGCCAGATTAACCCATTATGGCTTCTAAAAATTAGTAATTAATTTGGCCTAAATTAAGGTAATACATATCTATAACTGTGAGAATTTTAGGTTCTTATGGCACTAAGTAATTTTTTTTGAAAGAACCAAACAAGTTTGAGCTATGTCATAATTTGACATATAAAATTAATGGAGATATATATATATATATATAAACATAGAAGGTTATTTAAAAAGTGGAAAGTTAACATGCAACTTTAATAGGACAACAATACGCTGATTTATGTAAATTACATGTGCATTTGTGCCAAATGCATAGAATCAACACCACAATTTTATATTAGTGCATAATATGGATATAATGTAATAAAATGAAAATAGTGACCAATTGAGTTAATGCATAAGAAGCATTTTTAGCACCCAATTAAAGTCTTATTAGAGCATTAATCATTATATATAGATACTTCTACTTTTAGTATTGCCATTTTTAAAATATTTGAACACATCATAGAGATTAATTTTTGGGTTTGAGGTGAGTCTATATTAGATTTATGGTGATAGTTGGGAAGGGTAAATGGAATTACTAAACAAAAAGCTTTTATAAATTGACAGACTACTTAAAAAGTTAAATACTCAGGTCAACTTCAAAATCTAACAATTAAGAACAAGAGGAAGTATATAAAAAACTAAACAATTGTCAATGGAAGCACTTGTATTAATGTAAAGACTTTTAAAGATTATCTAACAATATAGGGATACTAGAGATATTAAAATTTTCACCTTAGCATCAATAGACAAAGATAACGTGTACCTCATCATACACTATACTTGATACTGTTTACCTGACTTTTATTCATTATAAATTCACTAAAAACGTTTTTCTAGCGGTGATTCTACTTTATAACATTTATGCCCATAAAACATAGATTAAACTAAGATTAGTATGGACCATGCATTATTTAGATGCTTAAATACTATATGGGACACTGAAGGAAAATTGCAAGATGGGCATTAAATTTTAAGGATATAAATTTAAGAGCCTAAACCAAACTGGGTAAAGGCACCTGAATGTGGATGGATCACGGTTTAAAATCTTCATATGCAAATACAGATGTGGGTTTTTATGAGCTAATAAGAAAACCATAGACTGAATGTGATAAATAAAATGAACTAGTGAAGGAAAACTTAAAGAGTTATTAACATTTAGGAATAAGAGATGAACAAATATTGAAGATTAATTTGGATAAAAAGCTGCATTATGTGAAGTTATTGGATTAATGGCTAATAAAATGTAAGGACGCTAATAAGTTGGCTATGAAGGGATACTGAAGACATATCATTATATAAAGGAGTTTTTATACTGGGTAGCATAGTTATAATATAATAGTCAAGCACTTGAACACTGTGTTGGTTGTGCACTGTATATATCAATCCTGAAGAAGTTTAATTCAGCCTGTCTCTCCTTCCATATCATTCTACAAGGTCTCTATAAAATTGTAGGAGCTTTCAAGAAGTGATATAGTAGAAAAAGCTTATAAACTTTGCTATTGAAAATCTATCAACTGGTTAGGAGGAATTGCAGATAAAGCATTAGGTCAAGGGTTATCACAAGATTTTGTATTACCAAATTACCGCTTAACATTATTTTACAAGTATCACTCTCTGAAATGAGAAAACCTTTGTTTGATATTGTGAGACTATAATTGATTTTGTTGTGGCTTGATGATCTTATCCAGAGTACCAATTTTAAGGACAAAATCTGGTCATCAGGAGTCCAAAAAGGTCAAATTGTAAGGTCTTCTTGACCCAAGACATACTATTAAGATTTTTGCCCATATTCCCAGCCTGCTATATTACCTGGTATTGACAGGGCAAAAATCCCTTAAGGCGAAGTGAATCAGAAATTGGTTGTTCTGAGTTTTGGAGGAACTACATTCAGGGTATTTTGAGATATTTACCTGGTTTTCATCGGGGATCAATCCAGATGAATACTTAAGATTTCATTGGGAGGAGTTGCCAACAAAATAGGCGCATCTGATAGTGATTAACTATCTGGTGTGCCAATTGGGATCAGTCCAGTCTCATCACCAAATGATTGAGAATGAATAGCAAGTTTTGAGGCGAGTGATGCCGCCTGCAACTAGTGAATCAATTGGTTGGTGAGTGAGTGACCTGCCTTAATGGGCAATAAGTCCTATTACCTAAGCAAGTCGCTAGCCAATTATAGTTGGCTCGCTTTGATTGAGAGGAAAACTTTAGGGACACATTTTCTGACTCTTTCCATTTGAGACTTGAGGATATCCAATGATGGAATCCTAGTCAGGATAGGGAAGACCATCGCTGCTGAGATGAGGATGGGTGATTCAATGGCAACGGCTGCCGTTTCATTGAAGAGGTGTCAACTGAGGGTTAGACAGCTGAATCCCCCACTATATAATTCCCTAGAATTTATTATAATAAAAAAGTAGCTTTACAGAGTTTAGAGTTTATATTAGTTACATTATCAATTTGGTGTATAGTTAGACTTTCAGCTTCTATTGTGTTGTTCTATCTCAAGGATATTATTGCAGAAGGCAATAATTGGAAGACTCTAAGATAGAAGATTAAATATCTAAGCGGGGATCTAGAGACAAAGGAACCACAATCAGGGATAGCTGCTGAATTAGTGTTGGGCCAAGAGAGACTGTCACTGGGGTATTTTAGCAAATATTGGGTGGACAAGAGTATAGGGAACAAATCCCTACAAGTACTACTTCAATAGTATTTATTTGGAAATACTGGCCAAGCGTTGGGCCAAAATATAGTTCAATCTCAAATTATGGATTATAGTCTCCATACTATTATCAATTAATAATACATTTTATACAACGTGACAAAATGCACGAGAAAATTGAGCCTGTGCAGTAAAAAGGTTACTGGGTTGCTTACTGATAATCAACCTAGATAAATTTTTACAAGTTGGTGCTCACTACAGGATAGTTGAGTGAATAATCTATAATAATGTTGTACAAAGAAGAGCTACGCAAGCTGTGGACTGAGATAGCCACTGTAAACCAGAATGCCTTAAACTCAGTGGACCTTTGGGAGTTCGCAGCCTTGGAAGAATGAGTCGCCAAGGTGGAGGAAGGAGTAGAGAATGTGGCCATCTTTGGGAATGAGTTACTCGGCAAAGTAAACTCGTTGAAGAAGAAAGAAAGGGACCTCTTTTGAGAGTCTTATACCTGAAAATTGAGCAAGAAGCGGATTACGTTTGTTTAAGAAAATTTGGTGCAGATATCAAAAAATTAATCAAAAAAGTGGAGGAACTTAAAGCTCACAGATGTTCTTATGAGCCCAATATGACAAGTGATGCTGAAGAAAGAAGTCCTTGCACAATATTTGGTAAGTTGAATACCCAAGGAACATGCCACCCGCTTTTAATGCCATTTTGGAGATGAAGCCCAAAGTCACTCCACAAGTTAGCTGAGTAGATGAACCAAGAGAGTAGGCCAGAAATGACTCAGAGAAATTTAGGGCAACGCTGAAATTGCTAACATTCCATCGGGATAACGCCCCAGCATTTTCTGACTGTTTGACATGACCATTTATGGCTATGGAGATTGTAAAAAGGCGTTGACGGTCATGAAATGCCTGGACACCAACTGTCAAAACTAAGTGGTAACTCACCTGGAGGGGGACAGCTGGTCATACGCCGAGGCAAATGCGACCATCATGAAGGAGTTCAGGAGTCCAACACGCATGTCAAAGCGCAAGCAAGAATTTATGGGAATCTAGTTCCATAAAGACAAGTCTCTTGCTAGCTTTGTGGATTGATTTTACCAGGAGTCGCAGATCCTGGCCAGAGCAAAAGTATTGGATGACTTTGATGTTAAAATCGCTTTGCAAGCGGCCTTTTGGCCTTATCACAATTTGCTTCAAGTGATGTCTTCCATGTTTACAATGGAAATAACTACCTTGCAAATGGTAGATAACCTGAAGATTTTGGGAGTGACATTCGATGCCCCAAATAGAAACTTCAAGTCCAATCCAGTATAAAATCCGATTACCATAAAGGGAAACAAAGGAGTAAAGGAGGCTACTAATTGAACCATGCTGGGCAATAAGCCCAATGAATTCTGATGGTTAAGCAAGAAGGAGAAGGTCTGCTATTAGTGTGGCGGGAAAGGACATTTCGCCATACACTGTAAAAAGCTGAAGGATCAGATCAACGTGGTCCAGGCCAAAGAAACAGCAGTTACCAAGAATTCAGGAAAAGGGCCCACTGCCTAGACAAGGAACATTCTAGAGCGGCGGAGAAACCTGTTCCTCCTGATATCATGAATGAAGAAGTTGATATTAGCGATCTGTTTGTAGATGGCAAGCAGGATCAGCTATACCAAGTGGTCAATATGGATGTGAATGCCATGACCAGAGCGGGGGTGAAGAGAATCGACCCCAAGATAATCCAGGAAGTTGCCCGGCCATATGCCCAACAACTGGTGGAGAAGATTCAAACTTCCAAGAATCCTGAAGAGTTATCCAAGGTCCATTTAGATGAGGCTAAATTTGTCTATTCCCCTCGGCGTGATAATGGAATCATTTCCTAAATTTTTGGAACAAGTTATTCACACCTTAGATTTGGCTAATAACGCCGCCATTCACTCAGTAAATACTATATTACAATACTCTGAGTGTATGTATATAGATATATAAGTAAATTGAGTGAGGGTGAGGGCGATTGTTGACAGCGGAGCACCCATCATTATTGTCTTGACCAAGCTGGTAAAGAGAATGAAGATCTCACCAGACTTGGAACACAAGAGAGAATATGGGACAGTTGGGCCAAACACCACCATTTCCTGTGGAGCATATAGTGCGCTGCCACTACAATTTGAGTCATTGGTGGTATCTGCGCCAGCCATAGATTTGGCGAACCAAAACTATGATATTCTGATTGGAACAGAGTTTCTACAGAAGTACAGAGTTAAATGTAACTTTAAGGATAATACATTGACCTTATTGGGTCAGACGTTATCATTAGTATATCAGAAGGATGATGAAGCTCTGCTAAATTGGAGAAACAACTTCATCAATTTAATATACAATGATGCATTGTCCCAATTCAGTACCAATTATTTGGTAGGAAGTGACATGAAATGCCGGCAAAAACCCACTAAGGATCAAGAATTAGAGGACCATACCAGCCGGATTTCAGATAATAGTTGACACAGGGTTGACATTAGGAGATTTCTGAGCTGTTGTATGGGGAGGTCAGAAGCCCCTGGAAGAAGTCCAGAGTGGAGCCATGGGTGGCTCCTGGGATAATAATGCTGAGCCATAAAAAAATACAAGTTCTCTTGGCGAATTTGAGCGAAAAACTGATGAAGGTCAGGAGGAATCAAATCATCACGTTTATTCATTTAATCCTAATGGCAGAATTGAGATGATTCCACAATTTTGGGACTTTTGACAAAATGGGATTACCAGCTGGGGTAGCTGAAAGCATCAACCTATTGGTTGATTGGGAGCAGCTCGCTGATCTATCAGAAGGCCATCAGGAGGAGGTGCAGAAACTATTCAATAAATATCGAGAAGTGTTCTCTCAGGATGACCACAATTTAGGATGCATATGAGGCATAATTCACAAAGGTGACACTGGGGAAAATTTACCAATAAGGATGAGACTGATCTGAAGATTGAAAGCCACCAAAAGCAGTAGTGGAGGACAAAATCAGCAAACTAGTGAAGCATGGGCTTCTAGTTCCGTTGTCAAGTCCCTGGGTGAGTCTGATTCTGATTGTGAAGAAGAAGGATGGATCCAACCAGGTGGTGATTGACTACCAAAGGCTGAACAAAATTACAAAGAAGGATTTGTATCCCCTACCAAGGATCGATGATGTGCTGGATTGTTTAGGAGAAGTGAAGTATTTCTCCGCAATGGATCTGATCTTAGATATTGGCAGATCGACTTGCCAAAGGAAGACCAAAAAAAATGCGCGATTATTACTGCGCAGGGGCTATACCAACTGATGAGGATGCCCCAGGGTCTTTGCAATGCGCCGGCGACATTCCAGAGGGCCATGGATGGATACTAAGCGACTTGAAGTTGTGCGTCCTGGTATACTGGATGATATTAACGTGTTCAGTAGAATGTTTACTGATCACCTCCATCACTTGGAAGAAGTATTTAAGTGACTGTCCGCGGCTAACCTGAATATCAAGCTAAGGAAGTGCCACTTCTTCAAGAAAGAGTTGGAATACCTGGGATTCATAATCAACTCAAGTGAATTGCAGCCGCAAACCCAGAAGATAGCAGCTATAGAGCGCATGGCTGTGATGAAAAGTGTCTGAGGCATCCAAGCATCACTTGGGATGGTCAGATACTACAGAAGATTTATTTGGGAATTCGCCCAAATAGCTGAGCCATTATTCCATTTATTAAAGGATCCAAAAAAAGGATTTGTATGGAATGAAGAGGCCCAGGACTCCTTTGATGAGTTACGCCAGTATTTGATAGATTTGCCAATTATGAAATATCCAAATTTTGATCAGGAGTCTATCATTCAAACTGATGCTTTATTGATGGCGATCAGCGCCATAATGAGCCAAGTAGACAAACTTGGGGATGAGCATCCGGTGGCATATGTGAGCAGGACACTCCCAGCTTCTGAGAGGAACTACACCGTGACTGAGCGGGAATGCCTTGCGATCATTTATGCATGCAAGCAGTTTTGGGTGTACATCCACATAACGCACTTTAAGGTGGTAACGGACCACTCTTCGCTGTGTTGGCTGCACAATCTAAGAGAACAGGAAGGACAACTGGACTGATGGGCACTTAAGCTTCAGGCTTACAATTATGAGATAGTCCACCAAGCGGGGCTTCTCATCAGAATGCAGATGGCTTGTTGTGGCTACAAATGGTCCAGATGGTATACCCGCAGGTGGATGAGCTATTCCAGAGAATGGTCAAAGGAAAAATTGGGGATGAGCTCCGAGAAATCCAAGGTGCACTTCAAAAAGTGATGGAAAACACCATTACTATGGATGGAAAAGTATTCAAGATGATCAACGGGAAGCGGCTGTTTTTCTCAAAAACCATCAGAAAGAGCAGCGATAGTACAAGCAGCTCACAAGGTTGTTGGGCATGGAGGCCTGAGGAAAACAACTGACCATATTCGCCAGTATTATTACTAGGAATCAATCAACTACGATGTTGCAGATTATCTGGCTTGTTGCGTGGAGTGCCAGCTGCATAAACCACACAAGAATACAACTGGGTACCAACTGGTCCGCCCTGGATTTTCCTGGCACACGGTGTCCATTGATGTGATGGGACCGCTGACTGAGCACAGGGGGAGTCAAGTACATCATAGTTGCCATCGACCATCTGACGAGATAAGTTGAGATTAAGGCCCTAACCAGAGTAGATGCTACCAATACTGCGAGGTTCTTCCTGGATCAAGTGGTATACCAGCATGGATGTCTGCAGGTCTTGCTGAGTGACAATGGGACCAACTTCACATCTCATGCGATCTTTAAGTTAAATGAATTAATGGGGATCTGAGGAGTCATGTCAATACAATACTGGCTGGAGACAAACGGACTGGTAGAACGGGTCAATGGGACGCTGGCCATGATGCTAAGGAAGCTAGTTGCATGGAGAACTTCTGAGTTGGAAATGTACCTAAGTTTGGTGACGTTTGCCTACAACATTGGTCATCATAAGGCGACAGGAAAGATGCCGTTTGAATTATTATACAGAAGAAAGGCCGCGTTGCCACCAATTTTATATTTGGTGGTGAAACTTACGTTGGGGATGAGTACCAAGCAATACTTGAACTGACTGACAAGTATCCTGATCAATATGCAATTGCAAGCATTCAATACAACCTTGAAGATAGGATACAAGCAAAATTGACAGATGATAAGAACTGACCATCTTTAGAAGAATATCAAATAGGGGAAAGAGTTGCCTATTGTGATATGCATGGTTTTGGACAAAGAAACAAATTAGATGTGTTGTGGTCAGGTCCGTTCAAAGTAATCACCAAGACGGTAACTGATGCTTACTCCATCAAGAATCTCTTGGATGGAAGAGTTGTAAATCAAGTCCACGCTAAGTATCTAATGCATTGGATTGATGAAACTAAAAGAGTCCTGAAGGACCAATGAATCATTAAGTTGGTCATGTCCTGATGATTAGGTCAAGTCCAAAAAAGGACCTATGAACCAATATATGGTTAAGTCCGAAAAAGGATCTCTGAACCATGGAAAACTGGTAGGTTTAAATACTCAGGACTCAGTTTGGGGGAAAAGATGGACTGCTAAACTGAAACAAGGTAAGTCCCATAGTAAAAAAAAGAATAAAGATAAAAAAATTGATAAAAAATATTGGGAAAAAAGATTATAAATCGCATAGGTAAAAAAGCTAAAATTTATATATTTTTTTTATTGATTGTCCTCAGTACAGGGATGATTCCGCCTATATCGCCTATTGGGGGAGAAAGGATGGATTACAGTAGGAATGAACAGCCCATTGAAATTGATATGCGATTGGACACTAGCAAGGGCGAGACCTACATGAAACCACGTTTGTTGAGTGGATGCTGAGCCCTGAGAAAAAGCGACTAGGGGAAGGGAAATTGAGGTGTCAGAGGAAGCCAATCACAAAACCCCGGAGTGGGGAGGAAAGCAACAGTATAAAAAGAGGCAATTGGTCAATAACCCCAAGTAATCCTGATACAGCACCTGAGCTGGAAGATTAGTCCTGAGCGCCTGACAACGGGCTTCATCAAGGACACCAGACATGTGGGCTGGCAAAAAGAAGGGATGCTTGATGGGGGTTGCTGAATCATGCCCCCTATCAATGCCATCAGCGGAAGATACTGATTGGAAGCTCCAGAGAAGAGATAGTTGTGCATAGAGCAGATTGCATCCTGTAAGTGACAACTACAGGCTTCTCAGAAGCTAAAGCTGGACAAACGGTTGAACCCAGGTGAGGCTGGAAACTTCGTGGACCAACTTCAAAGAACTTGGCCAGCAAAGCGAAGAGCATAAGCAGCAGTATCCTGATCCAGAAGGTTATCAAGATCAAAGGGCTTCAGCGCTAAAGTCAAAGCCTCAGAGACTTGGGCCTGGAGTTCATCGTAGGGGAGCTCAAAGTGAATACTGTTACCAATTGAGAGCTCGGAGACCAGAACAGCAAGCTTGTAAAATTGACCAAGTCAGAAGAGGAACTCAGGGAGCAGGTCTGACCCGGCCAGAAACAATTATCCAGAGCAACTGGCATAATCTCTGGAGCATCTACGATGATGTTTGGAGAATCAGCGAAAGGAGCCAAATCCAAGAGAGTTTCAAAGTCCAACTCTGAGTTTAATGGCAGAGGAATAATTGGCCGAGAGTTGTTTGAAATGATTGCAAGCCTGGTTTTGGAGGGATTAGCTACCATTTCCAGTAATTTGACAGAAGGACTATCTGGTTGTGTCAGACTATGCGTATGAGTCCTGGAAGGACCATAAAAGAGGTTCTGTCAAGCATCTCAACTCATCTGCTGGAAGAGACGGAGGTCTGGATCAGACAGACTATTGAGGAGCTGCTGGTAGCAAGACTCAGAATTTGACATATGAGCTGGACGAGAGAGGGGATGTCAGACTTATATAGAAGTTGACATTACGCACTCTATAATCCATTTAGCTTCATTTTGGGGGAATTAATCTCAAAATTAATGAGATAAGATCTCCAAGGAAAGAATTGAGAATGACTTAGCCAAGAGGTTATGAGCAAAATAACAAGGGCGAATAAGAAATAAGAATTCTTAATTAAGTTGTGAAATGAACATCGATGGCAAGAGTCTTCTGTCTAGGACAAGGAGAAAATCAGGAATTCAAGGACGCTGGACCAAGAATCCTGAATATGACAGCGGGTCATATACCCTGATGGGGGAAAACTGGATCCCAGGACTAATATCGTCATGAGTAAATTGATCAGCCAAGCATGACAGAAGGTCGTGAGGACCACGCTCTGAGAAGGCGGTAGTGAGGAGGAAGAAGAAGAACGCCATATGCTGAAGGTTATCCCAAGCAGCGTTGAGTATTGACAAGTGTAATCCGCTTGAACCAATGAAGTATTTGACCAGGTGTCTGAAGTGGTGTTCTAATGTCCCAGTCCTTTTCTTGCTGGAAATCTAGGCAAGAGGGGGGATGTGTTGGGATTTTTGCCCATATTCCCAGCCTGCTAGATTACCTGGTATCGCTAGGGGAAAATTCCCTAAGGCGAAGTGAATTGGAAATTGGTTGGCCCAAGTTTTGGAGGAACTACGTTTGAGGGATTTTGAGATATTCGCCTGGTTGTATCCATTGGGGATCAATCCGGTTGGATACTTAAGATCTTATCAGGAAGAGTTGCTGACAAAATAGGGGCATCTGATAGTGATTAACTATTAGGTGTACCAATTGGGATCGGTCAGGTTTCATCACCAACTGATTGGGAATGAATAGCAAGTTGCGAGGCAAGTGATGCTGCCTGCAACTAGTGAATCAATTGGTTGGTGAGTGACCTGCCATAATGGGTAATAAGTCCTATTACCTAAGCAGGTTGCTAGCCAATTACACAGGCCTGCATTTTTTTGGTTGAATCATGTTTTTCAAGTTTTGTTGATGTATTCCTATGTATGTTTGTGCGCTGAATCCAAAAATGACCTTAGGTTCTTTTCATCAGTCAAATTTTTGCAAATTGCAATTTGACAAAATTAGTATCTGTTAAAAAGGATTACATTTATGAGATTTAATGACATAGTTAATAGGTTTACTTCATATAAAACGTATTATTTTGCAGCTTATAATAGACATAATATAATAGAATATAGAACTATAGAATTATAGAAAATAAAAACCTCACAATTCTAGTCATTGTGTCAATGTCTTTTGGACCAGCCAAATGTGTCATATATTGAAAAAAATCACAAATATAAAATGTGCTGACAGATCTAAATATATAAGTAATTCTGCTATCTGTCAGTTTATGATAAAAACGAATTGTTGACATCATAAACTGGCAGATGGCAGCACTTTTATCATTAAATGTGTTTTACATCTCAACAGTCCATGTTGGAGCAACCATTGGTATGGATACTCCATATCAAAAGTTCTTGTGTCAGCGGATATACACTAAAAGGCATATATAGTGAATAAAATGGCGTCAAGAGGCTGTAAAATGTCTGCAGATTCCTTTTGTTACATTTGTGGTGAGTTAATGGTGTCAAGGAAAAAAAGACATATAACATCATTTGTGCGGCAAGTGTATCTTGCATATTTTGGTGCAAAACTAGGAGATCAAGAAAAGAACTTGGGCACCCCCCTATGTTTGCTATACATATGTTGAAGGACTGAGATAGTGGTCAAATGGTGAACAACATGCTTTCAGATTTGGCACTCTGATGGTCTGGCGAAAGCATCAAAATCATAGTGATGATTGTTACCTTTGTTCAACCTGTTTTCACAGTTTCAATGTAAATTATAAAAAGAACATTATCTATTCAAATCTGCAATTGGCTTTACATCCTGTCCCTTATGATCCAGACATACCAGTGCCTATGCAACCATGACATTTACCTGAAGTTGATAATTCAGAAATTGAATCAAGTGAAGAAAATAAAGATAACAAAGAGAAGTACAAACCTGGAAATTCTGCTCCACAACCATTTACACAAACTGAACTGAATGTTTTAATTTTCAACTTACATCTGACTAAAGAGGCTTCAGAATTGCTTGGTTCACAGCTTAAAGATAAGTATTTTCTCACAGTTGGCGCTTGTTTTCCTGTTCAGGTACAGAGAAAAAGATTATATTACATACTTTTTGGAAGAAGGAGTTTTAGTATTCTGCAATGATGTGGTTGGACTGTTTAAAACATTCAACATTCCATATGAAAGCACTGAATGGAGACTATCTATTAAGAATTGTTAAAATGAATCCTTAAATTTGTCCTGCTTCACAACGTAAACAGGTATGCGTCATTACCCATAGGGCATTATGTACACTTAAGAATGATACAATATTTTGAAATTTGTTCTCCAGAAAAATAAGTATGACGATCATAAGTGGATCATGTGTGGTGATCTCAAAGTAATATCAATGATCCTTGGACAGCAAGGTGACCTTACAAAGTTTACTTGTTTTAATAGTGAGTGGGAGAGCAGAGACAAGGAAGATTATTAAAACAGAAAGATTGGCCACAACAATCTTCACTGGAACCTGGAGTAAAAAATGTGCTTCAAAAACCTCTCATCAAGTTAACAAAAGTTCTCCTTCCACCTCTACTTATTAAATTAGACTTGATGAAGCAATTTGTGAAAGCCTTACCAAAAGATGGTAAACTTTTCCAGTACATTTGTAACAAATTTCCAGCCTTGTCAACATCAAAATTTAAAGAGGGTGTCTTTATGGGTCCAGACATTAGAAAACTTTGCAAAGATGGAAATTTTTAAAAAGAAACGGAAGTTGCTGAAAAAGAAGCCTGGGTTATCTTTTAAGGCATAGTAACCAAGTTTCTGGGCAACAAGAAGGATCTGAATTTCAAGTCTATTGTTGAGACTATGCTGCAGAAGTACCAAAATTTAGGCTGTTCCATGAGTTTGAAGGTTCATTTCCTACATTCACATTTGGACTACTTTTCTGAGAATCTGAGTGCTTTTAGTGAAGATATGGGTGAGAGATTTCATCAGCAAATTAATGAAATGGAAAAGCGTTACAAGGAAGATGGAATACTACAATAATGGCGGACTATTTCTGGATGTTGCACTGAGATGATCCCAGAAGATCACATTCACAGAAAAGCCTGAAACAGAGCATGGCTGGTCCAAAAAGACATTGTTACAACAACTAAAATCATGAGATTTTTTATTTTCTATATTACTATATTTCTATATTCTATTATGTTATGTCTATTATAAGCTGCAAAATATTATGTGTTATATGAAGCAAACCTATTAACTATGTCATTAAGTCTCATATTTGTGATACTTTTTGACAGATACTACATTTGGCAAATTGCAATTTGCAAAAAATTCTGACGTTATGGAAATAAACTAAGGTCATTTTTGGATTCAGCGCACAAACATACATAGTAATCAATCAATAAAATTTATAAAACAGAACCATCGCAGGCTTGTGTTATGGTTGGTTCGCTTGGATTGAAAGGAAAACGTTAGGGACACATTTTCTGACTCTTTCCGTTTGAGGTCTCAAGGATGTCCAATAAATAGAATCCTAGCCAGGATGGGGAAGACCATCGCTGCTGAGACGAGGATGGGTTATTCAGTGGCAATGGCTTCCATTTCATCAAAGAGGTGTCAACTGAGGGCTAGACAACGAATCTCCAACTATATAATTCCCTATAATTTATTATAATAAAAAATGTAGCTTTACAGAGTTTAGAGTTTATATTAGTTACATTATCAATTTGGTGTATAGTTAGACTTTCAGCTTCTATTGTGTTGTTCTATCTCAAGGATATTATTGCAGAAGTCAATAATTGGAAGACTCTCAAAGAGAAGAGTAAAGATCTGAGCGGGGATCTAGAGACAAAGGAACCACAATCAGGGATAGCTGTAAAATGTGCTGGGCTAAGAGAGACTGTCACCGGGATATCTTAGCAAAGATTGGGTGGACAAGAGTATAGGGAACAAATCCCTACAAGTATGACTTCAAGAGTATTTAATCGTAAATACTGGCCAAGCGTTGGGCTGAAATTTCAATCTCAAATTATGGATAATAGTCTCCATACTATTATCAATTAATAATACATTCTATACAACGTGACGAAGTACATGAGGAAACCAAACCTGTGCAGTAAAAAGGTTACTGGGTTGCTTGCCAAAAATTGACCTAGAGTAAATTTTTACACATACCCTGGACCAACGCTGGGTGCAGGCGAGATATGTCGAGGTTGGTCCTGGGGATGGGTGTGATGCTTGGCCTTGTGTTACAGCAAGGGCGTTAAAAGCACTAGCTATATCTCAAATAATATAAAGGATTCAGTTGCTCAGCAAATGGGATTTTGAAACCCATTAAATTTTGAACTTTCTAAATTGGGTCAGCCTTAACTACAATCAATAAATCAAGTTTAGTCAATCTCAAGCTACAGTACCCTAGCCAATGGTAGCATGCGCCTTTTGGTGCACTTAGGCTTAGCACCACATCTATAATCAATGATTCCCCTATTGTTTAAGTATGTTTCCTAGAGACCAACCTGCATCAACGGTCAACTTTATTAATAAAAATCCCTTGTTATCTTTACATTTTTTAATATAGTTCCTTGGGTGAACCTGTGTGCAGACCTCCTCAAGGAGGTCTCCAGCAACATTGGTCATTTTAATTTTACAAATATATCTACTGAATCTGGTGCACTACTGGGCAGCCCTGGTCCCCTTCAGACTGAGGCACCCAAGCACTCCTACAACGATCTCCACTTGGTTATGGACTCCACTTTGGGGTCCAACCAACTCTTTTTGTTTATTAGCTTGCTACTACTATATACCGTGTTGTACGCCCTTGTCCTAGGTCCCTTTTGTTCTAGCATCCTCAGCAGTGCCCTGTTTACCATCTTGATAATGACTAGTTCCCTTGTGGTGTGGCTGTGCATCCTGAACCATCTCTCTGGGAATGGGAAAGTTACAAACACTCTCCTTACATTAGTTGAGCAACCTACTTATTTTATGTGCACTAGAATTTTCCATGTAGGACTTTGCTATGTTTAACTGGGTGTATCAGCCGTTGGTCATGGCCACTATGGTGCTCACCATCGTTTTCTCATTTTGGTCAATGGTTGGTTCGTCTTAGTGTTATTCTTGCTACTTCCAACTAGGAATTGCCCACCCTTCTAGCTAGTACCTGATGGATTCAGATATCTTGCAATCTGGGTGTTGTGATTTCATGACTTGCCACAAAAATTGACAAAAACGCTTTAATTAAAAATGATTTTCCTGCCTCTGCATATTAATAGTGCAGGCGGGATCATTGATTAAGGGCCTAGTGATGGCCTTCTATAATGATGCACAACCATTGTTGAATTAAGTATGGTGTCATTCATGGCCCTCTACGCGTTTTATACCGCTAGTTTTTTAAAACGAGCCAAATATCATCGCTTGTGGCTCTAGTTTGAAACCTATCTCAGTATACCAGGTCATCCCAGAGAACCCACGCTTGACCCCTAACATGATCCACAGAACACAGGCTTTAGTAAAGGAGTTACTTTTACAATATAAAAATGTTTATGCAACTGCTGAAGATATGGCGGGATATGTGGCCTCAGTAGTAAGAATGGTTTCATGGATTGAGGATGATATGATTATGGGGACAAATACCAAGAATAAAGCTTCTTGTCAGGAGGCCAAAATGGTGAAGTTGGCAGGCCTACTTGACCTCAAATATACCTTGCACCAACTCTGGGTTATGGCGAGGTATACCCAGGTTGTTCCTGGGAATGTAAGAGAAGTTCAGCCCTTCATTAAATCAGGTGCATTAAAATAAACCATCTTTACAATTAAAAACAATGGTTTGCTTCAATTTCTCAGTGAGCGGGGTCACAAAAAAACTTTTGGTTTTTAAAATTTCCAGCTTGGGTCATCCTTACCTACAATTGATAACCCAAGTTTATTCAATTACCAATTATAGTACACTGCCCAATGGAGCGTGTGCTTATTGGTGCACCTCAGCTTAGCACCACTTCCATTGATTGATCATCCCCACGATTTTCCTTAAATTTGTTCACTTAAGACCATTATTCTCGTTGGCCAACTTCCTTTATAATAAAGTACCTTTCGTTACTATACCTTTTCTATATGATAACTTGGTCAAACCTGTGTGCGGACCTATTTGAGGTGGTCTCATGCAACGTTAGACATTAATTTTATTGACCATAACTCTCTCCTATGGTGTACCATTGGGCCGTCCAAGTTCCCTCCAACCCAAGCTATCTATTCACTCCAGCCTAGAGAACCGCTTGGGTATGAACCCCACTTTGGGATCCACTCCAGCCTGGTTGTTGGTCTGGTTTTGGTTCTTTTATCTAATGTTAAGCACCCTCGCTCTAAGTTATTACAGCTCAAGCAACTTCTGCGGGGCTCTACTAACTTTATTACTGACGACTAGATTCCTGGAGTTGGGTCTGTGCACCGTGCATCACCACGCTTGGAACATAGAGTTATAAACACTCTCCTTTAAAAATGGCCAATTATCCCTCTCCATTCTATAATATGAAAACATACCCTGGAGGCATGCTTATACCTGATGAAGAGTTTTCTGGTAAGGAGTTGGCGTTTTCTGCTTTGAATAAAAACCATTTGGGATATTTTTTGTTGACTTCTTTTCTTTCATTTCTTTTATGGAAAATCAGCACAATAATTTTGGTGGATATTGGAGCCTCTGAGAATTTATTGACCAAGACCTGGCCAATTATCTTGAGTTAAATTACTTGCCAGGCGGTATAGTTTATGGAGAGGCTTCCCAAGGTTTCACATGCTGAAAGTCCTGGGGTTAGTGGATTATCAAGCTGGCAAATACCATTTGGATAATCGCTTCCAAGCTATCCAAAAACCTCTTGTACCCCATTATATTATTCATAGAGTGGTGGCAAAAGTTTGACGACAGAACCAACTTGAAAGACAACACCTTGTCCTTAACTTTAAAGAATGGTCATGAATTAATTGTCCCTTTGTATGAAGCAAACTCTCAGGGCAACCTGCCCCATTGGCTCAATATGTACACTCTCAGTATTGTTCCGTTGCTGAAGCCCTCTCTGGAGGTACCCTTACCTCTATGTCTGGAGAGGATGAAATCTTTCGTTTGATGTGGCGTCAGCCAATGTACTAACAGCTCATTCAGAGTTTGGTTGTGATTTTAATCTCACTGTTGATCTGGTGTTTATATCTTCTCCCATTTACTATTTGATTGTACGGGAGGAAGCGGCCTTAGATGTGTGGGTTAAGGAGCAGTTGGTTAAAGGCGCAATATATCAACATACCTCCCCAGTATGCTCCCCAATTTTGTTTGTGGAGAAGGCTAATGGTACCTTATGCCCATGCGTAGATTATGGGAAACTCTACAACGTCACAGTTCCTGACTTTCATCCCATAGTACTAAACTCACAGATTGCTTTCTATGAGGATAAGGCAAAAGTCTTCTAGAAACTGGATTGTTTAAAAGCGTTCAATCAGATCTGGATTAAGAAGGGACAAGAGTGGCTAACTGCATTCCATACCAGAAGAAGGAATTTTACAGTCTTGAGTTATGCCCTTTGAGCTTAAAAATGCCCCTGCTATCTTCCAATGTCATATATATGTGGCTTTGATGGACCTGTTGGGTGTGTGAGCTGTGACTTACATGCATGATATTATGGTATTCTCACCTGATCATGAGTCCCATGCAGTACACCTTTGACAAGTGGTGGAGAGGTTAATGGCAGCCAACCTTACACTGAAAATCAGTAAGTGTGAATTTTTTAAGTCCCAGGTCACCATCCTGGGCAACGTTGTGTTTGACCAAGGCCACATGATAACTCCAGACAAGGAGAAGGCAATTCATGTGTGACCCACCCCAACTTTGGTCAAGGAATTGAGGATTTTTTTGGAGACGTGTACGTTCCTTAAATTCACGCCAGATTTTCTGAGATGAAACGCCCCTGTATAAGGCTAGTGGAGCTAAAGTGCTCCAAAGGCACCAATTTGTAGGATTCCTTCCAAGTAGTAAAGTGCATCCTGTTGTCCACGTCCGTCCTTCACCATGTAGATCCTGAAAAAGAGGTTATTGTAGTTAATGATGCCTCAAACTTCGCCATAACAGCTGCCTTATTACAAGTATGCAAGGATGTAATAGAGCATCCAGTGGGATACTTTTCCAGAAAAATGTCTCTACCAGAGATAAACTACACCGTTTATGACTCTAGAAGTTTTGAATTACACTTCCCTTGGGGCAGGTTTTCTCTCAAAGTTACTTAAGTGGATTCTCCAAAAAGCAATAAATTAAAGTGAAAACAGGCTAACAACTGCGCCATTTGACCCTTGTGCTTCGAGCTTGACCACTCAAAGTGCAAGTGCCCCATGGTTGCCGCTTCTACTGCATCCACTGCTCAGGGCTCAGGCGCTGCCCCAGTGGCTGCCTCACCCCAATTTTTTGAATGGGGCTCAATCCTCCTGCCCCCAAAGTCAGGGAATTCTGGCGCTGCTTCCAAAGCGGCGGCCAATCAAAATTTATGCAAATTTAAAAATTTTGAAATTTTGACTGGATTAAGGAATTCTGAGTCAATGGCTGAACCAGTTTCAGCTGATCTGCCATGGTTGACAGCACATGGCCAATCAACTCTGGCCACAGCCCCAATTCCTGTGGCTGGCCCAGTGCTGGTAAAATTCAATCCATTCGAGGCTCTCAAATGGATTGATGAGGCCAACTGGCCATGCCACGTGAAACCTGATTTTGCTTTAGAGGAGTTCTTCGTTGACCCTCCCAAATCGCATTCCCACCATTTTCATCCAAAAAACAGGTTTCCCGTTTATAAAAATATTAATACAATGGCAGTTGCGGCTGCAGCTGCCCTGGACAACACCCTTCTCCGCCAGCAACTCCATAGGGCAATGGAGCCCCTTGTTGAGGGTATTCCTATCCCTAATTTTCCTCATGACTTTGAGGAAGATGTGAAGTACAAAATTGAGGAGCTTGCTTTTGGTGCGAGCCGCGCTTGCATTGATGCAGCGAAAACTTCTCTTTTCAACCCCAATTATTCTGAAACCTGGCGGCGCATCAAGTCATTTACTTATTTTCCAGCTCTCATCATTTTTGCTGAGCATCAACTTGCTCAATACTCTGAGGCGATGGACACTGCCAGCCTCATTAACAAAGAAAACCCCAACTATACCTCCTTATGCCTCATGTTGCTGATGCTCTCACCCCAATGCTTTCCGCCATGGTCTGCCAGCTAAAGCGGGCGCTAGCCAAAAGTTTCCCAAAGCCTCCTGGCCATCTGATATGGCTTTCTTAGTCTGATAACCTAAGGTCTATATTAAGTTTTTTTTATTAATTTATGATAATCCCTTTTTTGTCCCATTTGTGAAAAAGATGTGTGGTGGCTCCCCCTTTTGGGTTGGGCACCACTAGTACTAAAAAAGTAAAAACAGGCTATAATTTGACCTAGTTTTTATTATCAGAAGGGCGGAATATTTATAAGTTTTATAGTGGTTCAGAATCTGTTTGATCTAATTAATCATTGAGTGATCAAATCTTCTATCCCTTGATCAGGATGAGACTGATCATTCTTATTACCCTTGATAAATTTAGATAGATTAAGCTCTCCTACCAATAGTGCCAGGGGAATTGATGGATTAGAATTTTCAGAACCAAGAGAATTTGGCGAAATCCTGACACTTCTCCCCTTAAGATTTGATCGTGGAGGAGGGTGAATTCATAAAAATCTGGGAATAATTCGGTTATAATTATACCATTATCCACATGGACAATTAAGTACTCTAATCCTTTTAGAAATATTACTCGATATGGACCAGATCAGATGGATCTTAACTTCTCAGTATGTCCACCAGGCCAAAAGTGATAATACATAATGAAATCCCCAATCTGATTTTCAGGTAAGGCGATTTTATACTGATTGCTTCTTTAGTCTCCTTTTGAGTGGTTGTTTCAATTGATTTCATGGCTTGAGCTTGAAGACAAATAATTTCATCATCCAGATTTCCCATAACTAAATCAGAGTTTTCAGGTATATTTTCTTTAATTATGGCATGAATTTTAAGAGGGCTGATGGATCTCGCCCATATATGCATTTCAAAGGCGACATCTTGATGATCTGATGATAGCTTATTTGATATGCAAATAAGGCACTCAGCAAATAGAAGTTCCACCAAGAGGGATCAGTAGAAGCCATCTTCCTTAAAATAAAGACTAGAGTTCCATTAACTCATTTGATGGCTCCATTTGTGGATGGATTGTAAGGAATGACAAATCGTTGGGTAGTATTAAATAATTCAGATAGTTCCTGTGAGAGTTGTGAGGTAAAATTAGTCCCAATGTTGGACATAAGGACTTTAGGACACCCATGTTGGGTGATGGTGTGCTGGTAAAGGAATAATGCAGTAGTCTTAGCAGAAGGGGTGGCAATGAAAATGGCCTTAACCCATTTAGTTAGGTAATTGACTGTCATAATAATGTACTGATGAACATGCAATCCCCTAAGAAAAGGGCCTACAACAATGATGCTTACCACTTTGAACACTTTAGTCATTGGAATAACTTTATGTTAATATGTAGGGTTGGTGGATCCATGGTTTTACAAATGAGACATGAGTTAAGGGTCTCAAGAATGAATTCATTCATGTTATTCCATTAACATCGAGTTTGCAACCATTATTGGGTCTTCTTTAATCCAAAAATGACCAACTTGTTCATGTCCCCCCATAAAAGCATGAAATCTAGAGTTTGGGTACAAAAAGGTTAACCACTTGGATTTTACCTTCTTAAACAAGGCTTCTTCTTGAATCATGGTATCTTTAGTGATATATTTTAAAAAGCTCAATCTCTCTTCAGATTCTTGATCCCACAATTTCAGTTGTCCAATAAGATTATATAGGCGTTCTTCCTTTCCTAAATCTAAGGCCAGTATAGGTAGTTGGGCAAACCATCAGCATTTTGATGTTGAGCACCCAAACGATGCAAAATAGAAAAATCATTATATTGTAATCTTAGAGCCCAACGGGCCAATCTCCCGTCAGGATAATTCATATTCTGCAACCATCTTAAAGAAGAATGGTCTGCAATAACAGTAAATGTTCACCATATAGGAAAGGATGAAAGTGCTTAATTGCTAAAATTACAGCTAAACACTCCCACTCCACTACACTGTAGTTTCTTTCAGCCTTGGACAAAGGTTTGCTGTAGAATGCAACGGGATGGTCAATATGCTCTTCGTCACACTGAGATATAATAGCCCCAATACCAATATTAATGGCATCAGTATGCAAAAAAGACTTATTTAATTGAGGATGAATCTAAACAGGTGCCTTAGTCAAGACCATTTGCAGGGTATTGAACAACTGTTCCTGAGCTGAACCCCATCAAATGGCACTCATTTTTGTAACAGAAGGAATAATGGTTTAGCCATATCAGCAAACTTGGGTATAAATTGCTGATGATACCCCACCATGCCAAGAAAGACTTGGATATCCCACAGAGAGTTTGGAGCAGATATTCGTTGAATAGCTTGAATTTTGGTTGGAAGGTGGTGAATTCCTTTAGACAATACCTGATGTCCTAAAAATTCCAGTTCATTTTAAAAGAATAAACATTTAGAAGGTTTGAGCTTTAGAGAAAAATTCCGAATTTTGTGGAAAACTTCTTTTAGATGACCCAAATGTTCGTTATTTGTTTTGGAAAACATGGCAATATCATCCAAAATATATTAAAACACAAGTGAGCTTTAAGTCCCATAACATACCATCCATGGCCCATTGAAAAGTTGCTGGCTCATTGCTCAATCCTTGTGGCATGTGGGTTGGTTCAAATAACCCTTCACTGGATTTTAAGGCACACTTAGCTCAATCTTCCAGGTATAGCTCAATTTACCAGTATCCACTGGCTAAATCCATTGCAGAAAAACAAGTTGAACCGGCCAACAACCAAAGAGAATCATCAATTCGAGGTAAAGGATGTATATCTCGTCAAGTAATATCAATCAATCTATGATAATCCATAAACACTTGATGGGAACCATCTTTTTTCTCAAATTACAGCAATGGAGAGGCCCAAGGACTTTTGGAGGGTTTCAATAATCCACCCGCCAATTGTTGTTGCAATTCTTTGGTAACTTGGGCTTCCTTCACTTTAGATTTGCGATAGGGCTTAGCACAAATAGGAAGGTGATCACCAGTTTCAACGGAGTGCATTACCCTTTCATTTTACCAAAATCGTAAGTATTATTAGCAAAAATGTCCAAGTATTATTCTAATAATTGAAGTACTTGTCTCTCCTGTTCCTTCGTGAGGTGTTTTCCAATTGCAGGCCCCACAATAAGAATTTCCTGATCACTTTCCAGCGTAAAGTCTTGTAAGCTTCCAAAAGGCTTGACAACATAGATTCAAGATAAGGGTAATAACTTGACATAAGCAATTGTATAGTTTTAATCTACTGTTTTTGGTTCATTTGTAAGGTTTGCCAATAAAACAGATAATGATCCAGAATAAGCACAATATATTACTCCAGGACAAGGAAAGATTTCTTTAGCAGAAAGGTTCATAAAGTGTCTTGGACTTGTATCAAATGTCCTTTGGGAATTAAAAAATGTAATGAAGTATTAGTAAATACCTGCGATTTTGGTGGAATGACTAAATTCTTGGGTGAGAAAATAGGCATCCCTTCTTTGATATCCACCAAAGGAGGGGTTAATTTTACATGATGGTCTCTAGCATGTTATTGAATAGAATAATATCTTTTAGACCCCTCCAGTAGACATAACTGACGTTTGGTATGAGCAGGTTTAGATAATAGTAAGGGAATTTTATACCCAAAAGGGAAAGTGATGAATTGGGATAATTAATAATTCCATCAATGTCTTGCAAAAATTGAGTCCCCAAAAGTAGGTCATAACTTAAATTATCAAGGACAATAGCAGTAATAGTAAAAGTTAACTTCCCAATATTTAGAGGAAGTGATAAAAAGGCTCCAATTAACTGAGTACTCTGAGGTCCTGCAGTGCCATATTCTTCATAATGGAAACTATTGGGCATTAACTTGATCCGCTTAATAAATTTTGATAAGACTACATTCACTGGGGATTCAGTGTCAATGATAGCCTTAACATTGACTTGATTCACTCAAAAATCAATGCGGTTAATGATACTTCCAAACTGTGAGGATAAAGCCAACAGGGAGGGCAAGGAATAGGAGGAATGTTCATCTTTATTATACTC
Organism: Massospora cicadina; assembly: GCA_022478985.1. Lineage (NCBI taxonomy): Eukaryota > Fungi > Entomophthoromycota > Entomophthoromycetes > Entomophthorales > Entomophthoraceae > Massospora > Massospora cicadina. The sequence goes on from JAKSZP010012016.1 coordinate 93,475, forward strand.
CACACGGCTTTGAAGCTCTTGTTGCATAACTATATCAGTATTAATGTGGAGAATCTTATTGTGTTTATCTATTTTCTTTTTCCCATCAGCTTCTTTCTTATAACAAAAATCCTCAGAATGGAAATATTGATGACAGTAATTACATTGAACTGCTCAAATATTCACAGGCACAGTGTAAACTCTAGGGCAACTAGATCTTGAAGAATCATAGACTCGTGGTTTTTCAGAAAATTGAGGAGGCAATTCCAACAAGTCCTCCTTAATGTCTAAAATACTTCTAAAATTTTTTACGCTAATAATGTAAACTTGCATCTGAGTTCTAGGAGTAAAAGCATACTTAACTGCATGGATAACATCATCCAAATTTAACTGACCACAAGCTAACAATGTCTGAGCTTCCTGCTGAACTGATGAGCAAAATCTTTGATAGATCATTAAGGTGGGGCTGTATACCCATAAAAGCATGTTTTTTAGAGATAAGGTTTGCTCACTTCCAAATTCTTTTATTAGCACTTCTTGACCTGAGATTAAGTAGAGCAAGTCATCAAGTGGGGTACCAAAATACCCTGAGCCAATCAGTTAAGGCAATTAGGCAAGTAATTCATTTTTTGGTGATCTGTGGCCTCACTTAAAGCCTTCTTATATATAGAGAGGAAGTTGAGAATGCTTCCTTCCCCAGGAGAGTACTTGTCTTTAAATACCGTTTTGAAATTCATTGAGCATTGGCAGTCAAATCATGCACTATGGGGGGTTCCAATTGAGTGGAAACATAAGAGTTGGAGTCATAAACTTGAGAAGAAAACGGAAGATAAGGGCTGACAGTCTCAGTACAAATTTCACTAATCTGTCAATTCAAATCAGCATGCCCTACTTTTTCATCCAATTGACAAGATAGATCATAAATTTGCTCCTGCTGTGCATTGTACTTAAGTTCCACTGTTCCAATTTTCGTTTGGAGCATTTTGCCTTTTGATTCATAAGCTTAAAATCAGTATGTCTGTGTCCTTTGCCCAGTTTACCCAGATTACTCAATTCTTCAGATAGAAACAGAAGCTACAGGAGGGTGTCAATTGTTACCCCATCAGGTGTTAAGTTACATTCCTTGGCCACTTTGTAAAATTGCTCATGTAAGCGGTCCATCATGCTTAATAGAGAGTCAATTTGTTGAAGGGATCATGAATGCCCATCAGCACCTGGGGGTCTTCAAGGTCCATCCACACCTGGTGGTCCATGGGGCCTTTCAACCCTGGGGGATCCACAGGGCCCATCAGCGCCAGGAGGTTCATGTGGACCTTCACCCCCAGGTGGACCACGAGGTTCTTCAACCTCAGGAGGACCCATAGCTCTAGAGGTTTTCTCTACTTTGTTAACTAAGAATTGAATTCTGGTGTACAATTGCTCCAATTGGAAAAGATGGTTTTTTATTTTTTTTCCATTGATTATATACGATCAGAGAGTTGGGAAATAATCTCTTTCCATTCTTGCTGAATTTTCTGGACTCGCTTCAGGAACTGTAAATCAACAAAACCAGAATCCCATGGTCAAGCTGAATAAGCTGTTGATGTACTTCATTGAGAAGGGTCCAATTATTGATGGCATCTTAATTATCTCTGCTAAACTCAGAGGTAGATTTAATAAACTCAGTAACATATTTATTTTTTAGTACTAGATGGGTAACATAATTATTCAAGGACTGAAGTCCTTCTAGTAAATTGAGCATCCCTTGATGATGCATTCCCACTACTGGTAATAAATGGTATAATGTAGGGTGTACAAGCTGAAGCAAGTATTGTCAAAGCCAATTACTGGCATTTGGGAGGTTTGCAACACTTTCCACAACATAGAGGGTACAGTATTAGTTTGAGATTGAGTGGAACGGATTCCAGAATTAAGTCTTCCTCAACCGTTTGATTGACAATATTTCATAAAGCCTTGGGCGGGATTTGAAAGTTCTCTGTAGAGCTTAAGTTAGGATCATAAAACTCCAGTTTGCACGGAATTCCAATGTGGACGATACTCTTAAATTTTAGTTCTAGTTTAATGGACCCATTGTAAAATACTGCCTTGCTCATGGTCTTGAGCTTCTTCAGGCGAAAAATGAGAATCCATATCAGTGATAGACGTTTTCACTAGTGCATAACTCAGAGTGACCTTTGTAGTGAGCACCACTCTGGAACTTTTGAATTACACTCTCCTTGGGGAAGGTTTTTTCTCAAAGTTACTCAAATAAATTCTCCATAAAAAGCGATAAATTAAAGTAAAAACAGGTTATAATTCGACCTAAATTTACTATTGGAAGGTGGAATATTTATAGGTTTTTTAATGGTTCAGGATTTGTTTGATCTAATTAATCATTGAGCGATCAAATCTTCTACCCCTTGATCAGGATGAGACTGATCATTCTTATTGACCTTGATAAATTTTAGATAGATTAAGCTAACCTATTGATTTTGTGGGGGAATTGATGGAGTAAAATTTTCAGAACTAAGAGAATTTGGCGAAATCCCAACAATGACAAAGAGTTGTTGGTAGCGGTTGAGGCGCTTACTTATTGGTGTCATCACTTACATGGTTCATCCCCATTTTTCATTAATACAGACCACCGTGCCTTGTTGTACTACTGCGCACCTCATGTCTTGACTCCCTGGCAAACTTGCTGGCATGAAACCCTGGCTTAATTTTCATTATATTATGAATTAAAAAAGGTCAAGGAGAATGGTTTGGCGGATGCTTTGAGATGAAACCCTGCACTAGCTTTTGATTCTAAAAAGGTAGAGGTACACAACACTTACTTGGTGATTCCGCTGGGTAAGATTATGTTATAACTTCCTTCTCCTTTTGGCCCACGGTCCAGCGCTTGCTCTTCTGGAAAATGTGGAGGATTATGGTATGTAGAGAAAGGTAGTCATTTCTCATCCATTGTCAGCAGAGTATGCTATGGTCCTTGCCAAGAGCAAGTTAAACAGGAGGACATTGCCAGAGTGTTAAATACCAATGATCGCTTGCTTAAATAAAATCTTGCACGCTTAATTAGAATAATTTTGGCCAATTGATCCTTTAATTTGCAGTGGCTTATGGTATTCTGACCATTTGGAAAATCACTAGGCGTATTAAATAGCCCTGATTCTATTGAGAAGTTTTGGGCTTACTTTTCCCTTCATAATTAGGAACTTTTTCTGAGGCAGCAAAGGTACAAGTTTTTTTTTGGCACTTCCATCTTGTTGACACACTCCAAAAAAAAGTTCTTATAAAACCAGGAAAGAGATAAAGTAAAATATATTTTTTATTAGATGATACTTATTTGATAGTTATGCATTAGGCCAGGCACCTGTATTTAAACCTCTAGGGCATCTCCTGGCCACATTCAAGCATGCAATTTCAACATGTTATTTTTTACCTCTTTTCGTCCAAAAACTGATACAACTGAGACCTATTGCTAAGTTTATTGGTGGCAAAGTACTCTCAAAACTGAGAGGATTTCAGGGACAAAAATTTCAATAAAAACGTACAAAATTGTCCTAGATTTTCTATAATTGAGTTCTTTCATAGTGCTGACAGAATACATCTTCTGTGGAAATTTTGCATTGATTAGAGTAAATGATGCACCCCAAATCGGGATGTTGACAGGCCTCTCTCAATAGCACTAGGTACTCCCATTTGGGTGGTCCATGTGCAAGTGCTATCATGCCTATTACGAAGACTGACATACAAAATTCTCCTAGGGTGGGAAATTGATTACGTTTAACGTCTAATTGTCCATGGGATAAGTAGACATTATTTTTGGGTTGATCCCTAAACAGCTTCTTATTCTAATTATTAATTTTGGACCCAATTTGATAGGACTAATTGCCAAGCTTTGGTGCAGTGACAATCAGCCTGAATCTGCAAGTGTATTTGGCCTAAGCCATTGATAGAATATTTGGACTGAATTGGTGTTGATATAATCAGCCCAAGCCATGAGTTGCAATAGGCTTAAATTTGAGAGTTAGAGAATTTGCTCAAGCATTGAGAGGATAATCAGCCTGATCTGTTAGTTGTCAAAGGGTTTATGTTCAGGTCAAACACCAGTTTCTGACATTTCCCCCACCTGACTCTTCAGAAGCCCAAAGATTCCCAATTAGCCTTTATTGATCTTCATCCTTTTCTAAACTCAGCCTGAACTGCCAATGAGCTGGAGTTGGATCTTCCCCATCCTCAAGTGTGAACTAAAGCAATAGGTTAAAATTATTAGTTTCCTTTTTAATTTCTTTTTATTATTAGTATTTCATTATCTTATTTAAAATTTTTCATTTTTTTATTTTTTTACTTATTAATTTATTTTTTTCTTAGTTATCCTGTTTATTGAATCTTCTTAGGAGATTTGCATGGACTCAGTTGTATATATGGCCAGTCCTAATATCCTTGATTGTGTATATGAACTTAGATGCCTTCTCATTCACTTCAAATGTCCCTGCCCAGATGCAATCTAACTTTTGCAATTGGCCTGATCTGTGGGTGTTGCAAGTAGAACTTCGTTGTTAATTTTGAATTTAACCAATTTGTAGCGATTTTCTAAGACCTTTTAATGTTGAGCCTTTTTCAAGGCAAAACTGTTGTCAAAGGCCTGAACTTGTAGTTTGATTTAGGTGTCCATAAGCTTCAAGACATATTGAGGATAAGTGTTTTTGCCAGGATCTTCTAGGACCAAAAAAATAGTCACGTTGATAGGGACAGATATCTTCTTTATAATACTTGAAAAGGGGACATCCTGGTTGACAAATGGTAGGAGATATATTGAGCAAATAATTCCAAACTCAAATAAGTACTACATTCAAATGGTTTAGCCAAAGTTAATCTCCTGATAATGTTCACCAACGTCCCTATTGCACGCTCAACTGTACCATTAGTCTAAGGATGATAGGCAGTAGAAAGCACACCTTATACTCTCATTAATTGGTTGAGCTTGGCAAGGACATTGGAGGTAAAAATTTTCCATTATTAGTCAAAATAAACTGGGAACATCCATGCTTTTGGATGATGTTTTCAAGGATGAACTTGACTGTAGTTGCTGCTCCTGCTTCTCAAATAGCCTTGGCCTCAACTCATTTGGTCAAGTGGTCAATGGCTACAATGATGTACTTGGCCTTCATATTGCTTGTTGGAAATGGCTGACAACATTGATAGATACAGTGTGCAAAGTGAACTTGGGCCTAAAAAGCTGGTAAGATGTGCTTTTTTGGAACAGTTTTCGCCTTAACACTCCGCACAGCGTTCTAATGTTTCTTGTATGTAAAAATGCATTGACTCCCAATAGTGAATTGCTTCTGATGCTCTTTCATCTTTTTGAATCCACCATGCCTTATGGCCTTATATGCCGCCATTATTAGGTCTGTTTGGAAAGAGGGTCTTGGGAAATTATACTTCTTGCCCTCAACAATCTTGTATAGTGTCCCATTTTTGGTAGTTATATTTATATATAAATCTGATATTAGCTTTTGGATGGATTCAGGCTCATCTTGGTAAGCTCCGCTGATCATTTTCTTAAACAACTCATCTATGGCCTGACTAAGTGTTGCAATGGTGGGCAGTCAGGATAGAAAATTAGCGTTTTAATGTTTTGCACCAACTTATGCTCAATTGTATAGTCATAAGCTTATAGCTTTAATTCCCAGCAGGCTAATTGGCCCTCATGTTCTCTTAAGTTTTTCAACCATCTTAGGGAAGCATAATTGGTGATAACTTAGTATGAGTGCTATAGAGGTAGACCTTAAATTGCTTGCAAGCATAAATGATGGCTAAGCATTCTTGTTCCATCACCGTGTAATTCCTCTCATGAACATCTAAGGTTCAACTAGTGAAGGCAACTGGATGTTCTTCAACATCTTCCCCAACTAGGGATAACATGGCCCCACTTCTGTTAGGGATTCATCAGTTTAGACAATAAATTCATTATCAAAGTCCAGGTATCAAAGAACTGGCACGTCCAATAGGGCCAATTGGAGTTGGTCAAATGCATTCTGGCAAGCTGTAGTCCAGTTGAATGTGACATTATCTTTAAGTAGATAGAAAAGCGGCTCCCCAAGTTGTGCGAATTTGGTAATAAATCAGTGATAGTACCCAATCATTCCTAGGAATACTTGGATATTGCGCTTGGATTTGGGCCATTTCAATTGAGAGGGCATCCAGCTTAGAGGGTTGGGGCTGAAGACCCACTTTGTCAATTACAAATCCAAGGTATTTCAGCTGGTCTTTGAAAAACTGGCACTTTCTGGGCCTGATTTTTTTGTAGCTGTTAGCCTTCTGAAAACCTCATCTAAGTGTTCCAGGTGGTCATCAAAAGTTCGGCTGAAAACGTTGATATTATCAAGGTACACTAGTACATTTTATAGCTTCAAATATCCCAGAATTATGTCCATAGCCCTTTGGAAGGTATACATGGCATTGCAGAGCCCTTGAGGCATTTTCGTCAGCTGTAATAGGCCCTCTTTGGTTATGATTGCACATTTCTCACGCTCCTTTTTGAGAAGATCTATTTGCCAATATATGCTGATAAGGTCCATTTCTGAGAAGAACTTAGCGCTCCCTTTACTATCCAAGGCATTGTTGATTTGTGGCAGAGGGTTTGAGTCCTTATTTGTGATGTTGTTTAACTTCTGATAATCAATGTCTACTTGGTTGCTTCAATCCTTTTTCTTCACTATTAAAATTAGTGCCGCTCATGGACTTTTTGAAGGCACTAACATGGCACAATCGAGTAGTTCCTTAATCTCCTTGGATACAGCTTCTTCTGATTATTTCAAGCATCTAATTGGGCATAATCAAATTGGTTTATGATCTCTGGTATTGATATTGTGGGTGATACCCTTAGCACATCCCAAGTCAAAAATCTTGTTCAAAAATTTCCTGTTATTTAGAGAATATACTGTGAGATTGGCTTTTCTCAGAGTTGGTCAGGTTGCTTAAATTAGCCTTAGGGATGACATTATTTACACTGAGCAGGTCCTTATTGGGGAGCCCTAATTCGACAAAAGTTCCAGACTCATGGAATGAGTTAATTTCCAAGGTAGGGAACATATGCAGAAATGTGATTGTTTGATGTTGCTTGATGGAGATAGGCCAATTTTGCAGGTTTGCACATAAGATGTGTATTTCTTTTTTAGCACTAGTGGTGCCTAACCCAAAAGGGGGAGCCACCACGCATCTTTATTTGTGAATGAGTCAAATAAAGGGATTATTGGAAATTAAAAAAAAACTAATATGCCCCCTAAGTTGTTAGCCTAGAAACCATATTAGATGGCGAGGAAGCTTTAGGGAAACTTTTGTCTGGCGCCCATTTTAGCTGGCGGACCGTGGAAGACAACATAGGAGTTGGTCATCAGCAACATGTGGCAAAAGGAAGTATAATTGTGGGTTTTCTTTGTTAATGAGGCTGGCGGTGTCCATCGCCTCAACATATTGAGCTTGTTGATGCTCAGCGAAAGTGATGAGAGCTGGCACGCATAAGATGGGATGTGTATTTCTCCATGGCCAGGAATGACAATAACAGGGCAATGTTTGTCTTAAATCGAGATTTAGACCATGGCTGATATACTTCACCTTAAAGTCCTTTCAGGATATTATTTGTTAGTCCCATCAGGACGATTACTTGATCTCCAGATGGTATAGTGATGTGCTAATTTGACTGAAGTGGGATGCCCTTTGATATATTGATCTGGGTGGGTAGTGCTTTTATCTTCAACCACACTTTACCATACTTAATTGGGACTACTCCATCTTTTTAGGCAAGGTGTATGAATAGGATGGTTTCTTTTTATCAACTGCCCTATTCTTGTTATAGTAAAGCGGGATAGCCTGGCCAAGAATGGTTAGAGTATCGTCCTTATGTTTGGTAACAACTCCATATCTCCTTAGGAAATCAGTCACAATAAGGATATCCTAGTTCATAAATGACAACACTATAGCAGGTGCTATTACTACAATAGATTCGAATCTGAGAGGTAGGGTACTGTATGCACCCAGCGATTTAGTTGTATGCGCTCCAGCTGTACCATATTCCTGACAGTGGTCAACATCAGGTGCAATTTTCAGTTTTTTAACCAACCTTGTGCTGATTATATTGATAGGAACACCACTGACAATGGCCCAACTTGCACCTTGTTTACTGCTATATCCACATAAGTACATTCAGAGTAGTTTTCAGAGGTATTTATTGTGTGAATACTGTGACTGCTGTACGTATCCATGTGTGATTTCAGACATTAGCAAATATCCGGGAAGTTATCCGCTAAGGTCTTTATGGGAATGGCTACTTGTACATTGTTAAGCGAAGTTAGGTCAGGTGAACATCCAGGTTGGAGGTCTAAACCCTAATCAATAATATGTTTTGCATAAGTTTTGATGCCTCTTCTTGGGCTTCTTTGGTATTTTTAAGGGTTTAGTTGCTTTTTCTGTGGATCAAGTAGTGAATATCATGAAAATATTAGCCACAATATGATTGAGGTTATCTTCAGCAACATCTTTGGCCCTAAAGAGCTCGCCAGGGTCAGGTGGAATGGTTTGAAAATCGGTGGAGTTAGAGCATTCCGCCTCTACTCCGCCTGCTCTTTTACCGCCTCACTGCCACTGTTAATTTCTTGGGCAAAGTTGACCCCAGGCTTTTTGTTGGACCGTCTGTAGCATTGGCTACCAAAATGCCCCTTTTGACCACAGTTGTTAAATGTAATCAACCCTGTTTGCTGTCTTTTCTCGAATTTTTGTTTTGTAGTTCGAAGATTTTTCCCTTGGTTGGACATAGTGTTGCTTTTTGGGCCCAAAGATCGTAATTTTTGCTGATTCTTGTGCCGATTAGGGGTATCAAAACTACATGAACAGCTTTTCAAATAATTGGTAAGCTCTTTAGTTTCCATGCTTCCATTGAAAGTGGGTATCATGACATTGTCTAGTTCAAGGAAGGGCACAACTGAGTGTTTAATTGCAATCTTAGCGTCAAACTTATATATCGTGTTGCACCCAAGCAGAACTTGTGCCTCACGGAAAAATATGTCCGCAAAGTCCTTAATATCTTCATTCTGCTTGAATTCAATACTTAGAAGCTCTCTTTTTTGGGCTTCTAAATTTCCAAGACCTCCAAATTGTTTTGTCACCGCAATTTTGGCTTCCATATAGGACCAATCGTCACCCAAATAGGACATAATGAGGTCACAGCTATGGACATTGAGTGAGTTGATAAGTGCTGATCCTTTTGCATGGTCTGATGTTACCCCATTCCTTTTTCAAATAGCTTGAGGAAAGAGTGAACGTTCCCATCCTTATCAAACTTTGGTAAATTCAATGGTTTAAAGTCATCTCACCCTGTTTCAGGCATAGGGGTTGTACTTCTTCTTGAACGTCTTGGTGTATCATCGTTTAGAATTGGCCCTATTTCCTGTTGGGGAGTACCTGGAGTCGCAATTGATGCCAGATCTCTAGGCATAAGACGGATTCTTGGAATATATGGGTTCTGCATTAGTTTCAATTTCTGATGATTCAATTTAATGATATTGCTCTGAACTACTGGATTCCAATGCTTGGATTCAGCCCTAATTGTTTTTCCAAATTGTTTTTTGGCTGAATGAGCAGAGCTTTTTCATATTTCTCTTTTGTCAAGCTGGGTGAGCACTGGCTGCTCTGTTTTTTGAGGAATTTTGAATTATTTTAAGGTAATCATACTCTTCTTCAAATAAATCTTGATTGGACGTTATGCTTTTAATATCCATAGCCATACTATCTACTCAGGAATTTGCAGTTGATTATTTCATTATAAGTTCCCAATTATCCTGAGTAACTTTAGTATTTCTGGCCTGCAATCTTGACACCACAGTCCAAATTATTGAAAATTCCTCTTTGATCTGAGCATCATCCTCATCCCTATTTGTGATGGCAGATTTTGCTGCAAGGTCTTTGATGTTTTTGTGTACAATATTTAGCTCAGCATGAGCATACTTCTCAAAAATTATCGTGGCTTGCATATAACTCCAGGTGATTTCTTTAGCCCAAAGTGGTAGTTATGGTGAGTCGCTCTGAATGAGATAATAGGAAGTCAGAATGAAATTTCAGCTTTTGACATCGGGTATTAATATTTTGTACCCATTTGTGTGATAGCCCATAGTGAGCAAGAACATCTGCGGCTACCTTCAGGACTCCTTCGTTTAGAAGCTCCACAAGGGTGTTTAATCTCCCATGAGCTTAATAGGCAAGTCCCATAACATCCACAATTGCTTTTCAGACTTCAGAAAAACTGAAATTTAGTTTCTCCATAAAGCATTTCAGGAAGATTTTTCCTCCCCTTGCACACAGTAGATTTCCGTGAGTTCTAGATTTTGTTTAGCAAGGATTCTCTGGGTATGCTAAATTGAGGTTTGAACGAAGTTAACCAGGAAATTGGTAGTTCCTTGACTTTATGTGTGACGTTTGACAAGAGATGCCATGTTTCTGTCGTGGTACTTTATATATATATCCATCTTGAGCGCCTGGTCCTTAAGTTAATAGAACAGGCCCAAAGAGAGATAAATTTGTGAAGTGACAATCTTAAAACCCTGATATAGTTTCCAGCATAGATTTTACGCTTTTAGATGTAAGGTCAATCGGGATTTTTGTATCTACATGGGCTCCCCTCCTACTGTGATAAGATTCAGGGAGTAGGAGGTACCCACATCAGAGCCTTGGTGACTGGTATTAAAATAATCTAAGATTTCCTTGTTTCTAGTTTCCATCTTGTTGTTGCTTTTCGTCTGGCTGAATCTTCCAGGAACTGGGTATGTAAATCCATATTAAAGAGTGCTACCAATTTGAGTGAGCACCAGTTGTTAGATCATGATGATCGTTTGCTTGATAAAATATAATCCTTCATGAGTAATTGGTAAGAAGTTTGACCAATTGATCCTCAATTTTTCTGTGGCTTATGGTATTATGACCGTTTAAAGCTCACTAGGCGTATTAAAATAGCCCCAACTCTTCTGGTTGATTACAGGCTTAGTTTTCCCTTCATAATTAAGTACTTCTTCTGAGGCAGGCAAAGGTACAAGCTGTGGGTTTGGCGCTCCCAACTTTTTGACACTATCCAAAGAAAGGATTCTTATAAAAACCAGGAAATAGATAAAATAGAAATATATCTTTTATTTGATGATATTTATTTGATAGTTTTTCATTAGGCCTGGCGCCAGTATTTAAACCTCTAAGCATCTCCTGAACAATTTGAGCATGCAATTTCAACATATTATTTTCTACCTCTGTTCATCCAAAACTGATACAACTGAGACCTATTGCTAAGTTTATTGGTGGCAAGATACTCTCAAAATTGGGAGGATTTCAGGGACAAAAATTTCAATAAAAACGTGCAAAATTGTCCTAGATTTTCTAGAATTGAGTTCTTTCATACTGCTGACAGAATACATCTTCTGTGAAAATTTTTGCATCAATTAGTGTAAATGACGCACCCCTAAGTGTGACATCAGCAGGCCTCTCTTGATAGCACTAGGTACTCCCATTTGGGTGGTCCATGTGCAAGTGCTATCATGCCTATTATTAAGATCAACATATGAATTTCGCCTTAGGGTGGGAAAATTGATTACGTTTAACGTCTATTTGTCCATGGGATAAGTAGACATTATTTTCAGGTCGATCCACAAATGATTTGTTTTATGCTAATTAATAATGGTCCCAATTAGTTAGGACTAATTGCCAAGCTTTGGTGCAGTGACAATCAGCCTGAATCTGCGAGTGTATTTAGCCTAAGCCATTGATAGAATATTTGGATTGAATTGGTGTTGATATAATCAGCCCAAGCCATGAGTTTCAATAGGCTTAAATTTGAGAGTTAGAGAATTAGCTCAATCATTGGGAGGATAATCAGCCCGATCTGTTGATTGTTGAAGGGTTTATTTATGGGTCAACCACCAAAATCTGACACAGGGGTACCACGTGAAGGATGAGATGGTGTGGTTCCAGGGGCGCCTATGGGTTCCTGAAATACCACATCGCCTGAAATCATTTTTACCATCATGATGGAATCACCATTGGCCATCATGGGATGATGAAGACTCTGGAGCTAATTTGCCGCAATTACAATTGGAAGGGGTTAGCCACATAGGTGACCAGATATTGTAAGGAGTGCCTTGTCTGCAACCAAATGAAACCAAATTGCTTGCCTCTAGCGGGGTTGTTGGTACCAGTTCAAAAGGCTGAAGGGCCTTGGACTTCTTTATTGGCGAATTTTATTGTGGAATTACCTGTATATAATGGAATGATGCTATTATTGTAGTGGTGGACCTGTTTACAAAGTTCGCCCTTTTTATCCCCTGCAGAACCATGGTAACCGCAGCTAGGATGGCTAGACTCTTCGTCTATCATGTGTTTTAGCTTCATGGGGTCCCCAAGAAATAATTAGCAATCGTGGACCCCAGTTTACCTCTGACTTTTTGGTTGAGTTAAATAAGACTCTTCAGATTCAACCCTGTCATTCAACTGCCTATCACTCCCAATCAGATGGGCATATTGAACGAGTGAACCAGTGCTTGGAACAGTTCCTGCAGTGTTACACTGCCGCTGATTATTCATATTGTGCTTCTCACCTTCCCATGGCCTAGTTTAGCTATATCAACACTCAACATGTGTCTATTGGTTGTTCCTCATTTTACGCCAACCGTGGTTTGACCCAGCCTTTAACATGGAGCCCAGATGTGGATCTGAAGTCAAAGTGGTGGTAGACTTTTCTAAGACTATAAATAAAATACACCAGTGGGTTTTCACAAATTTTGAGGCAGCAATGCAAGTTTATAAGGAGAACACCGATGGAAAGAGATGGGTAGGTCCTGCGTACAGGGAAGGGATCTCTTGATGTTTGATGCTCAGAAAAGTCCCTACCAAGCGGCTATGTAAAAATTTGAGACCTAAGATGATTGGGCCTTACTGCGTTGTCAGAAAGGTGGGCCACGCCTCACACCAGTTGGATCTCCCCCCTCATTCTGGATATTTACAGACCTTCATGAAAGCAAGCTGACATTGTTTGAGGGCCCCCCACTAGAAACCCCAGAGGCTTATCTCGTGGATTATGCTCTGGAGTTAAAAGTGAAAAGAGATTGTAGCCTCATGCAAAGTCAGGAGAAGGCTTGAGTACCTAGTATCCTGGAAGGTATTTGACTCAGCGGAAAAAAGTTAGGTATCAGTGTTCAATTGCGCCCATGCCCAGGATATGATCAAAGCTTTCCATGAGCGTTCCCTGAAGCTGCAGGACCCAAGTCGCAGCAAACCATCACCGGTATGATGTTGGCCCCAGCCCACAAGAACTTTACCCTGGCGAAAGCCCCTGGGGGGTGGAGCCCCAAAAGAACGTTAAGGTAATGTCATGGCTTGATGACATGATTCAGTGTGCCAACTGTAAAGATAAAAATGGTCATCAGGAGGCCAAAAGGGTCAAATTGCAAGGCCTTTCTTATATAAGACATACATAAATCAACTCTGGTTGGTGGCGAGATATGCCCAGGTTGGTCCTGGGAATAGGTGTGATGCTTGGCCTTGTGTTACAGCAAGGGCGTTAAAATCACCAGCTATATCACAGGAAATAATGGTTAGATTCAGTTTCTTGGTGAATGGGGTTTGGAAACCCATTAATTTGTAATTTTTCTAAATTGGGTCAGCCTTAACTACAATCAATAGCTCAAGTTTGGTCAATCTCAAGCTACAGTACCCTAGCCAATGGTAGCATGCGCCTATTGGTGCACTTAGGATTAGCACCACTAAGCCAATTGATGATTCCCCCTATTGTTTAAGTATGTTTCCTTAAGACCAACCTTCCTTGCTGTCAACTTTTCTTTTAAAAATCCCCTGTTATCTTTAAGCTATAAAAAAATGGTTCCTTGGGTGAACCCATGTGCAGACCTCCTCGAGGAGGTCTCTAACAACATTTGTCAATTTTATTTTACAAAAAAATATACTGAATCTGGTGCACTGCTGGTCAGCCCTGGTCCACCCAGATTGATGTACACAAGCACTCCTGCAACGATCTTCACTTGGTTATGGACTCTCCTTTGGGGTCCAACCAACTCTTGTTTTTATTAGTTTTCTACTATTATATACCGCGTTTTTACGCCCTTACCCTGGGTCCCTTTTGTTCCAGCATCCTCAGCGGTGCCCTGTTTACCATCTTGATAACAACTAGTTCCTGAGCGGAGTGATTGTGCGTCCTGAACCACCTCTCTGGGAATGGGAGAGTTACATACACTCTTCTTACAGATTTAGTAGGAGACAAAAATCAGTATCCCACATCTAACATATCCTTATAGTTATGTAATCATGGAACAAACTTACAGGACTCTAACATCAATTTTCAGATATTTTGCAAGAAACCACAATTATAACTGTGATAATTTGCTGCTATCAGCATTGCTTACAATTGAATTACCTCAGGGCTATTATCATGTCGCCTTCTAAAGCATCATTAAGAATAGAAACATGGTTATCAAACTTCTTAGTACTTACCATTGGTGTGGACATAAAAAACCATCCTCTCAAATATATTCATGTACTAAACAAAAAGTTGGTTAAGAATTAACTTTCAATACATTATTTTTAAAGTCACATAAAGAGAGATTTAAAGAGAGAAATAAAGAACAAAGTACTATACATAAGGAGGGCAGAATGTCATATTTAATATATGCAAGGAGGTCAAATGCAAAAGTTTTAGTCAGGGTGTGTGGGTTTTGCAACTGTCATCATGAAAAGTGGAACTAAATGTGGTTTGAAGATTATATAAGCCATATTATGTATAACTGAGACCATTCCAGAAAATTTTGAGCTTTCCTTAGGACTCTCCATGATGAGGGTAATGTTTATCAAAGGTCAACAGTTAGGTTAATCACTCGCCCTTGGATGATACCCCCTGTGATTCTCGCCATTTATTTTTAATTGTGGGACCAAAATTTTAGGAAATTAATAGCCTCCAAAAACAACTAATAATTCTTTTATAGTCATAGACAATGCCTAAAAATTTTTGAGCGCTGATAAAAATTAAATCACATTTATAAACGCTGACTACCAAGATAATTTATAATTTCTTCTGACAATCAATGGTATTTTTACAGCTGCCAACAACATAAATAACATGGTAGCTGATAACCGAATTTTTTAAATATTTGTTTTAATGTACAACATGAAGTGAGCCTCAACGAACTAGCTTAATCATAAGAATAAAACACTATCAGATAAGGTTAAACAATCAAGTACATAGAAGTAGTCAGCATTACTATAAAAACTAGTCTCCATATTTTATGTGGAGTAAAGGAATAGTCAAAAACTTATGAATTAAACCATGAACTTTATAGTGCACTTTCAGATACAAACCAAGAGATCAAGAAGAATCAGGAATGTTATATATGTATATCCTAAAACCAATAAGAACGCCCAGAAAAGAGTACTGAGATGCAGTTGGTAATTATCAACGAGTTCTATATCTCGTTATCTAAACCCAAAATTTCTTATTAATGTATATATTTCACTTTTAATTTTTAATAACAGACATCATATCTCACATAATCTGCTTTCATTCCTAGTTTATAAAATGTCATTTGAAGTAAAAGTTACAAAACTTATGGAAAGAATTGCACCAGAGGTTCAGGACTTACTTAGTTGTCAAGTAGAGGTAATGATAGTTCTATTGAGCTTCAGAGAAGAAATTAGCAATGCCAATACAAGGTTTAAACTAATTTGAGCGCTTGGTTCATAAGTAAAAGTCCTATATTAATAATAGAAATGGCTCAAATTCTCTAAAGGTGCACCCTATGAATAAAATAACACATTACCTCCAGTCTAGACTATACCATCAACATTATATAATTGAGGGGGTCATAAACACAACAAGAGGCAAAGTTTAAGTAGATAGTTTTATATGGGTGCATTATTTGATCCTAAGCTGCATCTACATATAGCTTATAGAGGTGGAACTTAATTTTTAAATATGTGAGATATAATAATTCAAACAGCTCAAAACGATCCACAAAGAATACAGGACTAAGTTTATATGATATAATGTTATTAAGGGCTCTTATTTTACTAAGTAGCTCTAGAGCTTAAAATAAATTGACCTTGCTCCTTTTGGGTTGGGCAATTGCGTTTTGAATCACAGAAAAATATGGGCAATCAGAATAATAGTCGATAGTTGAAGTATATTGTTTTTATAGTTCAAATAAAGAGATTTTTTGATTAGCTTAGTTCATGACATACTTGATAATTATAATCTAATATTCAGATTTTTATGCGGTAACGTACTACAAACAATAAAATTAAACTTTATGTGCTATTAGGAGGGTCTATGGCGTGGTTTTGAGAGTTTTTTACAAAATTAATCAATGGCATATCTTCTTAGAATTTTATATAAAAACAGATTATTAAAAGGGTGCAGTCACATAATTCATGTCCAGAACTGGTGGAGTATGAGGAAAAACCACAGCGCGTGGGTATGATTGGTGAGGTGGATGTTGTGGAAAATTCATTAGATACTTGCATAAAGCTAAGGCCAGTAACATGAGTTTTACCTCTTAGGAGAATATGCTGGGGTAGAAACTAGCTATATAGACACTAAATCTGGCATCTCTTGTTATACCTCCCTGTGTATTTAAAATTAGGCTGTAGAATCAGCGGTATATCTTCTTAATTCTTTCAGAATTATATATGTGGGTTTTTAGAGTTGAGGGAGCCCAAGTTTGCTTTGTTGTCAATTTGCGCTTCCCAAGGTTACACCCAAGTGACCAAGCAGCTTGTATAAAAAATTCCACATAACTTCTAATCAATGAGATCAAGCCATTTCAGTGGGTGAATGTTGACCACAATGCACACCATGATGAAACAATTTTCTAATGAAAGGCATAATAGATATTTTGGCTTGATATATGTTAAAAAACAGAAAGGGACAACAAAATAGGCCAGTTCTCTCACTTTTGTGGGTACTGGCCTAGATAAAGGGCTGCCTTTATTTCTGCGGGGAATATCTTGCTGTCCTTGAGCTCTGTATCCTCTTCTTAGGTTGCAGGTTCTTTGCATTTTGCGCTAGGAAAGGGTTGGTATTACATAATGGTCCAGAAAGTGGAGTTGGGAGAGATTATGGGCACGCAATGTTTGGCTGTTCCCTGTTTTAGTTTCCTAAAACCCTTTCTTTTAAAAAATTTTAATTGAGACGCGCTCACCCAATAGAAGCCTAGCCTTTGATTAGCAAAGAAATTGTAAACTTGAAAAAGAAGATTGGGAGTAGTGATAAAATGAAAGGGTGATATTGAGTATTGGCAGAAAAAAGCTTTGGTAACAAGCAAAAGGATCTCTCCACTGAAATTTAAAAAAGGAAACAAAACTTGAAATTTTGGGAAGGAAATATGTAAAAATGGGCCATGACTGTAAATCATAAGGAGCACCTTTGCGCTTCTACTGTGAGGAATTCCCGTTCTGGACAAAAATAAAGTGAAGAAGGTGCCCGTTCTTCTCATTTCCTAGGACGATTTTAGCATATGTGGTGGATGAGAGGTATTTGATGGCCTACTACCTCAAGACTTTCCATTACTTACTTATTTCACCACCCAAGAGTTGGTGAAGCAGGGTGGATGTGTATGTTTGGGGGTGACGGTGGTAAGAAGCCACTTCCAGAAGCACAGTGTAGGATTTTAATGGTTGCTGGAATAGTAAATACTTTGAGGCAATCATCTATGCTGATAGATTGCCCCATTGATGGATCCTTTGATCCTTCCCAATGTATCTTCATAATCTGTTAAATTAGAATCACCTTAAACCATCTTATTTGCAATTAAACATCCCAATAATCATAGCTAATAGTAGCTATGATATAATATTATGGCCTATTATGAGGCCCACTTGGGTGAATCAAGTGTGTTTTACAGCTTAACCTTAATTGCACTTATGATTTCTATGCACGTATGATTAATATATAATGGATTTTGTATTTCAATTCTCATCATTGGAATGATAGTGTTTTCCCATGGATGACCCAATTAGGAAGTACCTAGCACTATTGAGAGGCCTGCTGACGTCCTGATTAAGGGTGCGTCATTATTTGATCTTTATATTATCCTTTCCCCATTTTATTGTATTTTGTCAGAATTATGAAGAAACGTTACTGGGATTATTGTAAAAAGAATATAACCACTGAAGTGCTAATATTATGCCAAAAAATCCTCCTGATTATGAGAGAAGTGCCAATTGGGCTGAAATGATTGTAATCAAGCTAATTAAAGGGTTGAGAATTTGGGGAACTATAAAAACCATTGCTATAATCCATAGAAGATTGGCACTTTAATGAACTCATCAAATAGTTTGGTACGCCAGGAGATTCAATAGGGGTATAAAATATGGCACTTGGCCTATTATAGAACATCATCTTCCCAGCTTTTATCTGTTCACCTTATACCAGTATAAATAATATAATATCATCCTATATCATCACTCCTTCTTTTAGTTCTATCTTCATATTAAAAGTGTAGACAAGGCCCACCACCTCACAAGCTCTCAAGCGGTGCTCCGGAGCCCTTTGGTGCTCCCATGGAGAAATTTACATTTCAGCCTTTAGGTCAAATATGGGAATCTTTTACCATACATAAGCACAGCCATCATCAAGATGTCCACAGCAGTGTATAAACCCGCTGGCTTTATTGGTTTTTGCCCCTTCAAGGGGTTTTTCAATCTCATCTTCCATTCTAAAGCCAATGCAATGGCAGCATCTAAGCTGCCATTAATATTTATAAATATTCCCCTTCTTACCATTCGCACCCAGCTCCTAGATGAGGCCACTTTGGTGGTCCAGTTCTCCAAATTGCTCTCCCACCTTTCCCCTCAACTGCCTCTGCCACGAGCTCAAGGAGGGTTTGGCCATTCACGGCGTAGACCCCATGCTGCAATTCATGGTTCTGGATGGAGCAGATTGTTTGGAAGGGCTGCGCGCCTTTGTGACGATCTGCCCATTCCATCACAACTCCCATCTCATGATTCCCCTTTGCACGGTGATCAGATCCACCCCTGATCACTCATTCTGGGTGCGCGTTGAGAATGGCCACAACATTTGCCCCTTGTGCTTTGAGATTGATCACTTAAAGTGCAAGTGCCCTATGGCTTTCGCCTCCACCGCTTCTGCCACTCCCCCCTATGGCATCAGCTCAGCTGCTGCCTTGACCAAATTTTTGAGTGGACTCGATTCTCCTGCCCCCAACCTCAGTGAATTCTGGAATGGCTTCTAAAGCTGCAGCCAATCAAAATTTTAAAAATTAAAAAATTCAGTCAAATAATTAAACCTGAGCTGATGGCTGAAACAGTTTCAGCTGCGCTGCCATGGCTGACAGTTCACAGCCAATCAGGTGTAGTCAACTTGCCAACGCTGGTAGCTGGGCCAGTGTTAGCTGAGCCAAATCCTTTTGAGTATATCAATTGTATTGATAAAAAGGACCAGTCTTATAATATTAAACCAGATTTTGCATTGGAGGAGTTTTTTGTTGATCCTCCCAAATTGTGCCCCCACCATTTTCATCCTAAAAATGACTATCCCATTTATAAAAAAATATAAATCAAAAGGAAGTTGAAGCCGCTGCAGCTCTTGCAAACACCCATCTCCTCCAGAAACTCTATGGGGCAATGGAACCCCTGGTTGAGATATTCCTATCTCCAATTTCCTTTATATTTTGAGGAATATGCAAAATATTAAATTTAGGAGCTCACTTTTGGTGTGAGCTGCACTTGCATCAATGCGGCAAAAACTTCTCTTTTTAAACATGCTTATCCTAAAACCCAACAGCGCATCAAGTCTTTCACTTGTGTGCCAACTCTCGTCACTTTTGCTGAGCATCAATTTTCTCAAAACACTGAGGCGATGGAGACCGCTGGCCTCATAAACGAAGAAAACCCACAACTATACCTCCTTATGCACCATTTCGCTGATGCTCCCACCCCAATGCTGTTCGCCATGGTCTTCCAGCTAAAGTGGGAGCTGGTCAAAAGTTTTCCTAAAGCTTTCTCCAATTATGATATGACTTCCTAGGCTTTAGCTGAGGTGCCATATTAGTATTTTTTTAATTCTAATAATCCTTTTGTTTGGCCCGTTTGCAAATAAAGATGCATGGTGGCTCCCTCTTTTGGGTTGGGCACCACTAGTGCTAAAAAAAGAGTGTAGGCAAGCGTTAAGGGAACTTGTCTTTGTTACCTACATAGGGAGAGTTAGTATTTATAGAGGGAAAAATTCCCCAGAAGAGACCAGAAGAGTCAGTCATTATTGTTTAAGCTTTTTGAGCTTCAGAACGATTAGGAAACACCATAAGGCACTTGGAAAAAAATCAAGGATAAATTGATTAAAACTCTTCTCAACTAAAAAGCAAGAAGTTCATTTCATAAGTAAGTAGATTCTTAAACTTAACATAAGATGGTGGTTATTCCACTTCCTTTTAATCTCAAGTCCCCAATGAGGGGTTTGACAACATTAATATTTTGATGTCCAGCCTTATTGAGCCATCCACTGTACGCTTGGGTTTGAAACACTATCAATGCGTTTTTATTCCGCTGGTAAAGGTGAGCCCAACCTTAATCAGGTTTGGGTGCATTAAATCTCTTTTAATACCTAAAAGGCCCCCCATATGCGGTCTAGCCATGGGCTCACCCACTCACCCACTGCATGAAGCACTGCCGATCTAAAAGTGGAATAATTCTGTGAGAAAAATGTTTTATGGCAGAATTTATCTTTAAGTTGGCTAGCCAGAATGACATCAAACCTTACATCAAGGTTTTGGATTGTCAATCTGCCAGAATCAAATGTGATTGCATTACTCTTGGTTATTACTAATTTTATTTTTTAAGCCCAGCACCTTATAACTACCATCCCCACAGGTATGGTTGTCTGTCTTTTTGTTACTTTTTGTTTCAAAAACAAGTTTATATGCAGATTCTTCCCCATTTAAAATTACACTCCCTGTCTGATAGCTGTTGCCCAATAGGTGCCATATTTTCTAATCTATGCAATTATATGGGCCATTATGGCCATAATTACAACTCTGTTGCCCCTACTCAAGTAGGGATAATGGTTAGTGATCTCCTGGAATTAACCCCATTTTGAATGCCATATGGTGGCAGGATGTGACCTTGCTTTTAGAGATACTTTCTTCTTGGTGTGTGAATTTTTACAAACTTTCCATGTGGTCATCAACCCGTGTTAAAAGAGTGGATTGGTCTCCATGTGGGGCCTAAAGAAAAAACTGTGACGGAATCCTTGTCTGTCAACTTTTCAATGAAATAATTACTAGTAGGTATGCTAATAGCAGTGAAGGTTAGTCGCCATCCTTCAATTGTTTCCCACCTGTTAAATTATTAAGCCCTATGGATGGCTATGGCTTTGGAATTCTTGTTTCTGTTCTGTATGTTTACTCAACCCAACTTCAGGATAGTCTTGTTTCAAATTTTACATCCGTTACATCAGGAACTCTGTTATGGTGCCAGTCCAAACAGTATGACGACTGCTGGCCCTTGCTGTTTCGCCTTTATAGGCTACCTTTCACTACAGGTCCACAGGCAACCCACCAACCTATCATACCAATAAACTTCACCTTGGCGCAATTAACCCTTTGAGAGGCACAAAGCAAGCCCTACATCTCTCTAGTGATTCTCAGCTCTGTCTTATCATCCCCTTAGGTTAATCCCCATCAGTCCCTCGTTGTTGGTGGCCAGTTGGCCAAGTTCCCATGGGGCTTCCATATATCTCCAGTTATTGGGTTTGGTAGCGCTGACCACCCCTAGGTGCATTTACCCAGCACCTCACCTGAGTGAATTTTCTGTTCCTTCTTTTACCACCAAGCCAATTAACTACTTCAATAATAAGTATATGGGTTAAAGAGAGATCTTTATTTATGAGGGAATTCAAGGTATTTATGCTTAAGCTACTTCATTGGCAATCTAATGTCCACCTATCAACAATCATTGACTTTTGCTGGAAAACCAACCCAATCCTCTGCATTCTGCTGGCAGCTATTCCTTTATTTCTTCCCAATTAAACGCCGTATATAAGTTTGATTTATCCTCAGTATCAGTCACAGCTTAATCTTATATAAATTATCATCATTATTAATCTTTAGATATCCTTGGCATCAGTCGCAAGTATAAAAAATCCTAGGAAGAGGAATCATTATTGCACGCCTTATTGGAAACCTCAGCATTTAAATCTGGCAATCTGATACCTCGACTTATGTCACCAGTAAATCCCAAATAGTTTAATTTATTGGATCATCCTTGGCATTAGTCGCCAGTGATCCTTAAGCCCAATGACAATTTTATAATCCATTGTACTTTAGATTAATTAATTAATTTGACATCCCTGGCTTCAGTCACTGGTGACAATTTACATATAACATTAATTTCATTGGGGATTATCCCTGACACTTCATGATGGTTCAACCCATTCAAAATGGGAAGCACAGTAGGTAACTATATCATTAGTTATAATATCAAACTAGGCAACTATTTGAAAATCACACCTGACTAATTGACACTCCTAATTCAGGTATTATGGGAGGAATTCATCTGGTTAAAATCCTGACATATCCCCCACTTAGCCAGATTATATTTCTCCAGCGCAACTCCACCTCTGCGGTGAGCCAAGATCACCTCAGCGCCACTCCTCCAGAAGGCGCTGGGACTGAATCAGTGGTTTTTGCCACCTTCTATCCATACCAACAACTACTCAAGAAAAACACTAGCAGAGCACCCTATAGTGAGCACCAACGTTGCAAATTTTACATCTGCTACATCAGGAACTCTGTTAGGTGCCTGTACAAAAAGTATGATGACTTCTAACCCTTGCTGTTTCTCCTTCATAGGTTACCTTTCACTACAGGTCCACAGGCAACCCAGCAACCTAGCAGACCAACAACTTCACCTTGTCGCAAATAACCCTTTGGGAGGCACATAGAAAGCCCTACACCTCTTTATATGATTCTCAGTTATGTCTTATCTTCCCCCTCAGGGTTAATCCCATCAGTCCCTCATTGTTGGTGTCCAGTAAGCCAAAGTTTCCATGGGGCTTCCCTGTAGCTCCAGGCATTGAATTGGTAGCGCTAACCACCCCTTTGTTCATTTAACCAGCACCCCACCTTGGGGATCTTCTGTCCCATATTTTACTCCCAAACCGCTTAACTACTTCTATAATAAAATTTATGGGAGATGGAGAGTTTTTTATGTAAAAAACAAAATATATATTTAGGCTACTTCATTCACAATTTAATGTACGCCTATCTACAAACATCATATTTATCTCTGGAAAACCAACCAGATCCTTAGCGTTCTGCAGGCAACTATTCTCTTGAAAATCTTCCCAATTGAACGCTAAATACTAGTTTGATTTATCTTTGGCATAAGTCACTAGTTAATCTTATATAAATTACTATTATTAATCTTTGAATATCCTTGGCATCAGTCACCAGTATTCATAATCCTAGGCCGCAGAATCATTGTCGCATGCCCTTATTGCAACCCAAAGTATTGAAAGCTGACAATCTGATTATCCTCAGCTTAAATTTCCAGTAAATCCCAAATAGTATAATTGATTGAATCATTATTAGCGTTAGTCGCCATTGATCCCAAAACTAATGACTAATTTGTAATCCTCCATAATCTAGATTAATTGTATCAACATCCTCAGCTTTGGTCACTATGTCAACATATATAGAACATAAATCTATTGGGTATTATCCCTGACATTTTGAGATGTCTCAACCCTCCCAAATGGAGAGCACAAATCGATAACTATATCAAAAATTATAATATTGAATTAGGCAATAAATCAGCGATCACATTTGACTAATTTGGCACCCCTAATGCAGATATTATGGAATAAATTCATCTGGTTAAAATCCCAACAAGTCTCAACTTTTTTAGCCAGCTCCATGACATAATTGACTGGCCACTAGTATCCGCCATGGCACTCCTCTGTCATAAGTAGATGATGCAATGATATCATTATACCACATAACCTACAATTGGTTTTTAGGTTAATTCTTTTCTTAGGGTCATTCAGTGCATTTGTCTGTTTCTGTGAGATGGTGGTGGATTTCCTGACCCAATATTTCTCCCACATGATTTGTTCCCAATTTTATCCTGCACTAGGGGGTGGATTTATCTGTCACTTCCATGGAAATAGCAAACCAAGTTTTGGACGCCATGTCAGAGTTGCAGGTGCAGTTTTTAGCAATAAGGCGTCTTCCTCCTTAATTTATGGAAGCCCAGCATAGTGTAGCTTTCTTAACGCAGTGGAAGGGGATGTTTGTCATTGGGTGCATGAGGTTTTGCGTTTGGCAACCAAGCAGGAGTTTTTACTCCTTAAAAGTTAGTGTCATCAGTGGTTCATGTGCCAGTGTCAAAATCAGCTTAACTTATACAGTTTTACACATTGGGTGTAGAGGCGTCTGATCTGCCTTCATTTTTAAAGCTTTCTAGAGTCAGGCTCCTGGGCTAAAACTTCTTTTATTAGCTCTGATTATAGTACTCCGTGCTGCCTTTGATCTTGTTTTCACTAACCATTATACATGTGACATCCAGTTAGATTCATTTTAGAAGGTGGTTGCAGTGACCAATTCCATCGATGCCACACCTTGGTGTGTGTTAGATTCTGTAGAAGATGCACCGAAAAGGTTCCCCATTGAAGTAGTTTTGTGTGGAAAATTATATAACAAGGTGGCGTTCCCTTTGTTGTTCGCTTAGAAGGGCTGTTCTGGTTAAGCATCTAAGGTGTATGCCTTGGTTCTGAAGGATGCTCCAGTCTCCCCATCTGGTCGCTTCCCCTTCTCCTTCCCTAGCATCATTTTTGAGGTGGTTCCATGAGGGAATGGTACCTTTTAATCCCTTGTTATCCATGTTGTCAGCATCATAATGTGAATAATCTGAGAAAGGTTCTTCTCAATAAAGGTTCCAATTCTCCTGCATATTCTGTTTCTCCAAATGATTTATTAAATATCTCTAACCATCTGTTGGTGTCCCGTGCTATTAGCATAAAAGGATTTTGCCTATTTTCTTAAGCCTCTAGAATTTTGTTTGGGTACACACAGGGTGTCATTTGAGGCACTTGTGGATACAGGAGCAGTATGAAACTTTTAGAGTCAAAAACTGGTGCATGATCTATATTTGGAACTGGAAGTGGGTGCATTAGAGTTGTGCGCGTCCTCCACCTCAATGGCTTCATATATGATATGACACCTGGTACCTTTTTTAGTACAAGATGTGACACCTGGTACCTTTTTTTGTTCATCAGTTCTGTTTTTGTGATCAGTTCACCGCGGTGCCAGATATGCTCTTCCAACTTATTCTGGGGGTAGCGTGGTGTAGTCATTAGAAGGAAAATATCAACCTAGAAACAAATGTACTATTCTTCAAAAATACCCAGTTGTTGGGGGATGTTTTCCTTTATTGATACACTTGCAATGGAATGGAGAGTGGGTTCTATTACATCAAAAATCTTCTCCCATGGGCCTTCCGCCAGATTTTCCCCTAATGTCACCAGCATATCAGGATACTTTTGAATTGGGAAAGGCTAATTGCTTTCCGCCACGGTCCAATATGACTGGCTTTCCATATTACAGTAGCCATAATCAACATCAACTGTCTGTTGTATCCCTATATGACGCAGGAGGACAAGGAATTGGAGGTATGGTTGGACAACATGATCAGGTAGGGGTGGGTGTAAGGGAACTTCCCATATTTCATCGCCTATAGTTCTTGCTCAGAAGGCTGACGGTATGTCGCACCCATGCATCAACTATGGGCATTTTAATAATCCAACGTTCACAATCCCTACCCTCTTCTTATTGAGCAGACAATCATCCAGGAAATCACAAAATCCCAGGTGTTCTTAAACTCGACCACATAAATGCATTTAACCAAATCCATGTGGCAGAAGGCCAGTAATGGCTTACAGCTATTCAGACCAGTAGGTAATATTTCAGTTCTGCGCGATGCCCTTTGTCTTGAACAATACCTCATATACGTTCCAGAGGATGATTAACAATTTGTCTGGTGGCCTCAGGTTCACTTGTGTGGTGGCATACATTGATGATATCCTGGTTCACTCCCCTACTCTTGAGCAGTATGAGATGAACCTAGAGGCGGTGCTGGCTGCGTTGCACAAGGCGGATCTTTACATAAAGCCTATCAAAGTGTAAATTCTTTAAAAAGAGGATACTTTTCTGGATAACCTAGTCTTTAAAGATGGTTACGCCATTCCCCAGCAAGCTCAGAAAAATACTTGATTGGCCCATCCTATGACCCAGAAGCAATTGTAGAATTTCTTGGGCAATATCACCTTTTCTGAGAAATTTTTTCCCGCCCTCTTGCAACTGGCTGCGCCACTGCACGCCCTGACTGGGAAGAAAGTGTCGTTCCACCGGATGGAGGAGTGCCAGCAGGCGTTCAACGCCATCAAGAAGGTGTTTTTGGCGCCTCCAATTCTCAAACACATGGACCCCCACCAAGCTGTTTATTGTAGTGTGCAACGCCTCATCTGCTGCAGTGAGGGCAGTATTGTTGCAGGTGCAGGATGCTTTGGAACACCCAGTTGCCTATTTTTCACATTATTTTTCTTCATCTGAACAATCATGGTACATTTATGATAAGAAGCTGGCTGCTGTGGAGTGGGCTCTCACCCAATGGCAGTACCTTCTGCAAGACGCATGACATGAGCTGACCGTGCAGATGGACCATCAGGCTCTTATGTATTTCAGGAAACCGCAGAAGTTTGTGCATAAATAGGCCTGGACGTATTGTGACCTCTTTAGTTTTAATTTTAAATGTGAGTTCATGAAAGGAGCGTTGGATGTTCCTCTCAACTTTTGAGTTGCAACCCTACATTGTACCAGCAGAGGCAGATGATCAGGAGTTACCATAGTAATTTTTCCAACCCAGATCTTAGCCATTGCTCCTCCCACGATTTTGTTGGTGGGTTAGGCTCTGGATGTGCCTGGTCTCTAGAGTATTAACAGGCCTGTCGGATTTTTAACCAGATGTAATCATCCAATGACTTAATGAGATTTTGGATGAAATAGGCCAATCCTGGCAGAATGGCTTATTGACTGAAAACTTGCATGGTTTGATGATTGTGTGGTGAGTTGCTACCCAGATTGGGTTGAGCTGAATCTATGCATTCCATCTAGTTTGGAAGTTAGGATCGAGCAGAGCCAATTTTAGACCATTTTAGTATAAGGATCACCAGTGACTAATAGCCAAGGATGATCCATTTGGTTATTTAAGTAAATGTTGATAGAACCTGATGAATTTGAGTATGAGGTGGCCAAGGTTGTTTCCAGCACCTAATATAATAACTATTAATTGACTATAAAAATCAAACCTGAGCTTTCATCTAAGGAAGGCGGAATCTCAAGTAACCAACTAATAAGAGTTGAAGCATGTCATTGGCAAGGAGCCAAATTATTCCCAGTTAAAAAAAGGGACCAAAGAGGTTTCTGGAGTACAATAATCAACTCAAAGATGAATCCAAATTTGATGTTTATTTAATATACTAAATTATATGGCTACCTGTGACTCAAGGCCAAGGATGAGCTGAAACTAATTGGACATTGGGAAGGATGGGGCGAGAGGGTCAATGCCCGGGAAGAGAGTAGTGTAGTGGAAGGCTGAGAAGAATGGTTGGCTGGAAGGTCCAGTGGAGAGCCGATAGTTTGGTGGTGGGCACAATAGCCCTTTTGTAAATAGTATAAATACCTGGCGCTTCCCTTTCAATAAATATCTCTCTTCGCCTAATCTACCTTTTTTTAGTTTACAATCTATCTCATTGGTTAAAGATTAGTCTGGGGGATCTCCAAATGGTGCAGGTGACATGCCAAGGGGTCAGTCGGTGCTGCTGGACCCATCGCCTAAGGTGCAATGACAAGGGCTGACCACTGGATCACCTAGTGCTAAAAAAGGCAAGGGCTGACCAGTCTTCATACTGGTTGGCCTGCCAACTAACAGAGAACACAGTCATTTTTCTGACAAGGCCATATGTCTTGCTCAGAGAGTTTGGAGTTGTTAGACCAGATGGCACTTTTGAAGCATAAGCAGTCGCACTAATCCTTGGAATAAGGGAATATTTTAATTTTGGTCAAGGCCGTAGGTGCCACCCCATCTCTGCAACGAAGTTATTTTGGTGCACCAAGACCCCTCACAGTGGGGCATCCAGGGAATAAGGTATGCCTGGATTTTGTTAAGCAGAGGTATAACTGGCTGGTGATTCCTTGGATATTCTGGCATGGATTACAAACTGTGTGCCATGCACATGGGATAATTCAGATAGATCATGTAGAAATGGTCTCTTTCATCCCCTGCAGCATGTGGAGGGCCCATGGATCTCAGTGTTCATCGGTTTTTTTGTTGAGCTTTCCAGTTCCAATGGGCTTACTACTGATATGGTGATCATGGACCACTTTACCAAGTTTGCACTATTCATCCCTTGTTCCTCTGCCATCATCTCAGAAGAGATTGCCCATCTCTTTGTGCAACATGTGTTTTTAATGTTTGGGTTGCCACAGGAGATCATTAGTGACCATGGGTCACAATTTACAGCGCTATTTGGAACAGACTCCTGTTAATATTTAAGATTATTCCGTGTCACTCAACCCCATGCCATCCTCAGTTGGACAGTCAAAAAGAATGAATTACCATAATCTAAAGAAGTACCTTCACTGTTATGCCGCGGCCATGCAGGAAATCTAGGCAGACGACCTTCAGCTAGCTTAATTTTCTAATAATAACTGTACTCATGCATTCACTGATTTCTCACTGTATGATTCCATGCTGGGGTACAAACCTCATTTTCTGTTGGGCTATGTCTTTGTCATAAGGTTCCAGCTGTGGAAGATTATGCACAGCACATCTGAAGAACCCAAACCTTAGTTTGGGAGCATTTGGCCAAGGCCACCATTGATTATAAGTGGTTCGCGGACCAAAAACGTCTAATGGCCTATGAAATCATGGTGGGGTCCTCTGGAATGTTGGACACTCGATACCTGCAGATGCAGGTGCCCTCCCAGAAATTTCTAGCAAGTGTTTTGGTCCCCATGTGGCGGAGGAAGACCTGTACAACAGGGAGTTTCAGTTGACGCTCCCAGCACATCGGAAGCAGCTCCCTGTATAAACATGTTTCAGCTGTTTTTATTTATGGGGAAGATCCCCGCGGACCTGGAACCTATCATGGTTGAAGTATTTGAGGAGGCTGAGGTTAAAGCAATCTTGTCTTTCCAGCGATTTTGCCATTTAGTCCAACATCTCATGGCCTAGAAGGGGTTCCTGGTATATGAAAACAGTTGGGTCAGCATTCAGGACTATGCCAATTGTGGAATTGGTGAAGTTCTTTCATGATTTGTACCCCAAGGCTACCCATCCCACCTGAAGGTCACCACGCTCTTGGCTATTAAGCTTCTGAAGGCCCATAAGAACGTTTCAATCGGCAAGTCTCTAGTGTTGGCTCTCCCACTGTTCAAAGAGGGAAGGATAATTTAAGTCTGTGGAGCATCAACTGTGCTTTGATTGTTCAATATTCCATTCCTCACTATAAAGGGGTAAAGAAGGCTGCCGTCCGCCTTGTAACTCAGGGCAATTTGGCCCATGTAGTGGATAAGAGGTGGGTGACAGTGTACCCCCTCAAGATATCCCCAATTTCTCTATCTTAACATGTAAGAGCTTTATCAGAAGATCAGGGGCGTGTGGAGTTGGTGGCGGCAAGAGAACGCCGCCAGAAAAAAAGTGGAGAGCACCTATATTGGCTACAAATTGGGCTCTGCTGAAGAGGCGAAAAATCTGTATAAATTGAGGGGTCCAACCCCTGTGGGGTTAAGGGCAACAAATTCCTCTAATACCCAATGGAACCACGCCTATGCATCCTGGCCATGGGTGCAATTAGTTATCCACCAAACAAAGCATAGCTGATCTGCCAAGTGGAATCATAGCGGTAGAAAATTTTAGTGAAAAAATTTTAGTGAAAGTCAGCTGGAAATCAGAAGTTTGATTCAATGGCATATTAGTTGCAAAACTCATTCCACCAAAGTAAGTTTGGATTGTGATAACCTCTGTTAAAATTTAAGGTTTTGTAGATTGTTCATGACTGATAACCCCTAAATTCATAACTTCACAGGTTTTTGTTGTGCAATCCTTTGTGTTGTCTGATAATATATATTCAATTGATAATAGTATGAAGACTATTATCTATAGTTGAATAGATCACTAGGGTTAGGTCCAACGCTTGATCAATATTTTTCCTTGAAATACTTGATATGTCTTCAACAGGGATTTATTACCTTATACCACCTAACTTGATCCACGCTCAGGTCCTCACTTACATCTTTTCTCTGGTAACACACAGTCAGCAGCAATCCACATCTTAGCTTAGCTTCTCTTCTCTGGATCCTTGATCCTTACTCTTTATCCTAAAGAGTCATCAATTAAAGCACACAAGCAATATTTTTCCTTGAAGATGAATAGTTTTAATGAATTCTGCTAGATTATATGTTTTCTATTAATTGAATTCTTAGGGAAATTTATAGTGGGAATTTGGCACCTAACAAATTTTTCTTTCCGCTTGGAGTAACTTGAAAAGAAATTTTAATTGAAAGAAAGTAAAAGAGATTACTAGCATATGCCAACCTCCCGTTTGCTCCCCTATGCCCTCAGCTTCTCCACCGGCTACTCCCATGTGGGGCAGTGGTGAAACCCAACCCAGTGTTTTCCGTCCAAAGGAAAGCACGTTCAGACTGGATTGTCCAGTCCCAATAATAAATCAGGTTGGTTCATTCCACCCAAGGATCTCGCCATCCACCTGGCACATGCCCAGGCAGTGCCTCGCAGCCCACTTGTTCTCCCCCAATCCCAGCTGAGTTTCAGCTTTTGGGTCAAATATGGGAAATTATTCCCATACACAGAATAAGCCATTATTGACTTGTCCCAGGAGTTGATGCTTCTGGCCAATTTCATAGATTTTCGCCCATATAAGGGGAATTTCAATCTAGGCTTCATATGCGAAGCTGACACTGCCACTGCAGCCACCATACCCCTGGTTTTTCAGGGCACCCCTATCCCCACAACATGCACCCAGCTCCCTGACACCATCATGGTGGTTCAGTTTGTGGGGTTGCCACTCACCTTCCCTCTGCGGTGCTCTATCAGGAGTTAGTGGAAGGTTTGGAAGTGTACAGCTCCAATCCCATCCTTCAGTTTGTGGTCCCCAATGGGGCCGCTCGCCTCACTGGGCCTCAGGCATTTGCCATGATTAGCCCATATTTAAATAAACTCGCTTTGTCAATTCCCTCATGAGCCGTCATTCCCTCTGCCCATGACCACCCATCATGGGCCTGATTTGAGGGTGTGCAGGCCATATGTCTACCCTGCTTTGAGTTGGATCACTCAAAGTGTAAATTCCCCTCTCTTGATGCTTCTGCCAGACCTGCAATGTCTCCATCTGGCCCCCACTTGAACACACACCCCATGGCCTTTCCAGTTTGGGTAAAATCCTTCCCCCTCTACCAAAGCCTGCTGCCACTATTGAGCTGGCAACGGCCAATCAGCTCCCTCCTCAGTCCAGTGTCACCTGCACCACAACCAATCAGGAATCAGCTTGGACAAAAGTTTGTTCCCACGTTATTCTTCAATCGACAGTCATAGCCCATCAATTCATTGACCCCAATTTCCCTTATGACTTAGTATTTGGACTTCATTAGATGAAACTGATGAAATGGGAAATGTAATTGAAGAATCAAATCCCCCAATCAACAATTATACAGGTACAACACCCCATTCAGATCCCTTGGCGTTTTTACGCCCCCCTGAACAAAGGCCTCTGTGTTCTGCTCTGAACACCAGCTCGCTGTTGCTGCAGCTGAAAACCCAGATAACACTGACATCCATGAGATGACTAATTTGTCAGTAGCGATACTCGCCAAGGGTCTCCCTCCTCCCATTATTGCTCTGACCATAGCCCCGCAGGGCAAATGAGACATCCTAAACCTACACAAACAAGCAATTGCCGCCATCCAGAAAGTTGCTATCGCTTTGCAGGAAAGACAAAAACCACCCATACCACCATAGCTTTATTATCTCAGCTTCCTTCCATCCGCCTTCATGCGGAAAACTGCTTTTCCAAATACCTAGGTGATACTTTTGATGTAGGTAATTTTGAAGCCAGCCAACCATCAGGAACTCGCCCCCATGTCACTGATCACCCCACACCATTACTCTCTGCCTTGGCCCGCACTCTTGCCTTTGATATGGAATCTATTACTGAGGATGTGCCACCCAATCCCCCTTCCCCTTCTACCATGGTGAGTTGAGCAACTTGTCGCTGTCCCACCTGGTTGAATGTATTCTCTTTTGGTTGTGTTTCACCTGCTCTTTTTGGGTGGTCAATCATTCTGTTCAGGTATTTTTTTTGTTCATCTTTTAGCTCTTTGAGATTCATTAATGTCTGTTCCCTGGTCGGTATACCTCAGTAGTTTATTTAAATTTGGCGCCTAACCCTCTGTTGGCACCTCATCGATGAACAGCAGCCATTGCCATTGAATTACCAATCGTCATCTCATCAGCAGTGGTCTTCCCCATCCTGACTAAGGTTTCATCATCAGACATCCTTGAGACCTAAAATGGAAAGAGTCAGAAAACTTGTCCCTAACGTTTTTCTCTCAATCCCAGCAAACCAACCTTATTTGGCAAGCAACCAGCTTAGGTAAAGGGACTTTGTACCCATTAAAGCAGGTCACAAACCAACTGATCAATTCACTAGTTGCAGGCAGCATCAATCGCCTTACAACTTAATACTTAAATTCCCAATTGATCAGTGATGACACCTGACCAATCACAATTAGTACACCTGATAGTTAATCATCAATCACCTATCATATGCCCCTATTTTGTCAGCAACTCTTTTTGACAAGATTTTAAGAATTCACCTGGATCAATCCCCACTGGATCCAAACCATGCAAATCTACTAAAAGTTCCCGACATTGTTAACCTAAAATCAGGGTCACCCAATATCCAATTCACTTCACTATAGGAAATTATCCCCTAGCGACCTCTGGTAATCTAGTCAGCTGAGTTTGTGGGCAAAAATCCCAACACATCCCCCCTCTTGCCTAGATTTCCGCCAAGAAAGGATTGCAACAGGAGAATACCGCTTCAGAAACTAGTTAAATACTTCTTTAGTTCAAGTGGATTACATTCAATTAATACTCAATGATGCTCAGTACAACCTTTAGCATGCGGCTCTCTTCCTCTTCCTTCTCGCTACCACCTACTCAGAGCGCAGTTCCCACGACCTTCTGTCATGACAGGCTGATTGATTTACTCAAGATTATATTAAAGCCAGAAATCTGTTTTTCCCTCATCAGGGCATATAACCTGCTGTCATATTTAGGATTCTTGGTCTGGAGTCCTCAATTTCCTGATTTTCTCCTCATCCTTGACAGGAGATTCTGACCATCAATATTTGTTTCACGGAGCAATTGAGAATGCTCATTTATATTCGCCCTTATTATTTTCTCATAATAACCTCTTGGCTCATATCATCCTTAATTTTTCTCTGAAGAGCTTATCCCTATAATATTGAGATTTTTTTTCTCCAAAATTAGAGCTTAATTAATTTCAGAGTGCATAATGTTGACTATCATAAAAGTCTGACATCCCCCTCATGTCCAGCTTATGTGTCTAATTTGGAGTCTCAGTACCTACAACTACTTGATAGCATGTCTGATAAAGACCTTTAGCTCTTCCAGCTGATGAATAGATCTGCACGTCAGAACCTCTATGGTTCTCCCAGGACTCATACTCCCAGTCAGGTACCCATGGCAAGTCCTTTTGAGAACTTACCAGAAACAGTATCCAACCCCAACAAAACCAGGTTAGTGATTATCTTGAATGACTCGTGAACAATCCTTCCTCTATTGTCAATTCCTGAATTAGAATTTGAAACTCTCCTGGATTTAACTCCATTTGCGGATTCTCATACCATCATTAATGAACTTCCTGAAGCAATTCCCTCTGCTCTCAATTGATCATTTCTCACTGGATAGGACTTGCTTTTAAGTTCCTTTTTCGAATTTCCAGTATTACAAGCCAGTTGTTTTGTCAACCAAACTAGCCATCATAGACAGCGAACATTTCAACCTCCCCTACGCAGAACTGAGGGACCAAGTAATCAAGGCTCTATCCATTACTATGAACTCCTCTGATCCAAAAACATCTTATATTGAGACGTTGCAGCCTATGCACTTTGCTTTGTAAGCCAAGTTCTTTGAAATTGGGCCATGAAGCTTCTAGCCTTTTCTAGCTTTCATTGATCATTCTGCTTTCACTTCCAAGAATCTTTTAGTTGTTTTCTGAAGCATGCCATTTGCTCCTTGAATTATTATCTCATTTCAGGCGCGTCTCATCAGTATCTTCTACTGATGGCTTTAATAGGGGGCATGATTTAGAAACCCCCACCTAGTATCCCTTGCTTGATGCCAGTCCATATGCCCAATGTTCTTGACAAAGCCCGGTGGCAAGCACTCAAGATCAATCTTCTGGCTCTGGTGCTATATTGGGATTACTTGGGGGTATTCACCAACTTCCTCTTCTTGTTCTGTTGCTTCCCTCCCCAATCTGGGGTATTGCGTTTGACATGTTCCAAACATTTCCATATCTCTTCCCCTAGTCACTTTCTCACAGGCATCAGCATCCACTCAATGAACTTGGTTTTGAGTAGGCCTAGCCCTCGCTAGCATCTGATCTCACATAGATTTTGATGGGTTGTTTACTCATATTATAATCAATACTTCCTCCCCCAAGAGGTGACATAGGCGAAATCATCCCCAAGTTGAGGATAACAAATAAAAATAAAACCATAAAAATATATTTTGATGTGTTTTTTACTGATTAATTAATTTAATTTTTTTCCTATATTTTTATCAGTCTTTTATTTTTTTCTTTTTTTCTATGGGACTTGACCTTTTATTGGTTCTGGGGTCCATTTTTTATTACACCCATAGACTGGTTCCTAGGTATCCTTAGACCTACCAGTTTTCTATGGTCCAGAGGTCTTATTTTTTAAGACTTAACCATCTATCTTGGTTCAGCGATCCTTTTTTCAGACTTGACCAAATCATTAGGACATTGCCAGCTTAATGGTTCAGTGGTCCTTTGGGAACTCTTTTTCCATTACTTTTTTCATCAATCCACTGCTTAAAATACTTAGCATGTACTCAATTTACTATCCTTCCATCCAAGAGGTTCTTGATAGAATAGGCGTCCCTTGCTATCTTAGTGATAATCTTAAATGGACCCAACCACAAAGCATCCAACATGTTTCTTCTCTCAAAACCATGCGTATCACAAAAGGTAACTCTTTCACCTATTTGGTATTCTGATAAGGATGATCAGTTCTTATCATCCATCATTTTTTCTCAAATCATTTTCTTTAAAGTCATATCAAATGTTTCCAATTGCATTTTGATCATTATATTTGTCAATAAGTTCAGGTACTGCTTGGCACTCATCCCCAATGTTGGTTCCACCACCAAATATTCTATCAGAAGCAACGCGGCCTTCCTTCCATATAGCAACTCAAAAGGCATTTTTTCTGTCACTATATGATGACTTATATTGTAGGCGAATGTCACTGAACTAAGGCACATTCCCCACGCAGAAGTTCTTCTAGCAACCAGATTCCTTAACGTCGCAGCCAGCATTCCATTGACCCTTAATACCATTCTGTTCATCTCTGGGCAGAATGGTACAGACAAAACTCATTGGATCCCCATTACTTTATTTTATTGTGGGATCACATGAGATGTAAAATTTGTTTTGTTGTCGCTCAGCAGGACCTGCGGGCATCCATGTTGGTACACTACTTGATCTAGGATAAACTTCGCAGTGTTGGTAAAGTCTATTTTTGCCAGAGTCTTCATCTCAACCCATATTATCAGATGGTCAATCACATCTATAATGTACTTGATTCCCCCAGTAATCATGGTGTTGGGATTTTTGCCCATATTCCCAGCCTGCTAGATTACCTGGAGTCACTAGGGGAAATTCCCTAAGGTGAAGTGAATTGGAAATTGGTTGTCCTGAGTTTCAGAGTAACTATGTTTGGGGGATTTTGGGATATTCGCCTAGTCATATCTGTTGGAAATATTTCTAAATGAATATTTAAGATCTCATCGGGTGGGGTTGCCAACAAAATAGGGGCATCTGATAGTGATTAACTATCAGGTGTACTGATTGGGATCAGTCAGGTTTCATCACTGACTGATTGGTAATGAATAGCAAGTTGTGAGGCGAGTGATGCCACCTCCAACTAGCAAATCTATTGGCTGGTTCATGACTTGCCTTAATGAGGAAATAAGTCCCATTACCTAAGCAGGTTGCTAGCAAAATATGGTTGGTTCGCTTGGATTGAGATTAAAATTTTAGGGACACATTTTCCAACTGCTTCCGTTTTAGGTCTCAAAGATTTACAACAACGTAATCCTAGCCAGAATGGGGAAGACAATTGCTGCTGAGACGAGTATGGGTGATAAATGGCAACGGCTGCCATTTCATCAAATGGGTGTCAACTGAGGGTTAGATGACTGAATCCTCACTATAAATTCCCTAGGATTCATTATAATAAAGGACAGATAATAAAGGAGTAATTATGAGAATAGAGTTAGATAGTTCTAAGTTATTCATTTATGATATAGTTTAAAGAGTAAACTATCATCAGCTTCCATTGTGCTGTTCTGTCTCAAGGATACTATTGCTTTGCGCGATAATTAAAAGACTCTTAGAGAAAAGAGTAAAGATCTGAGCGGGGACCTAGAGAATAAGGAGTCACAATTTGGGATAGCTGCTGACTTTGTGTTGGACCAAAGAGACTGTCACCAGGGTATCTCAGTGAATATTGGGTCAGACAGAACAAGGGAACAAATCCCTACAATTACAACATTACAAGTATTTAATTGGGAATACTAGCCAAGCGTTGGGCCAAAATATAAGAATTCATACTCAAATATGGATAATGGTCATCATAAAATTATTGATTATAATCCATTCTACTATACAACGTGACAAAATGCATGAGGAAACCGAACCTGTGCAGTAAAAGGATTACTAGGGTTGTAAACCAATTATAACCACCTAAGTAAATTTTTACAAGTTGGTGCTCACTACAGGGGTAGTTGAGTTTCAGAATATATAGGAATGTCATACAAAGATGATTTACGCAAACTGTGGACTGAGTTAGCCACTGTAAACCAAAATGCCCCAAATTCAGCAGACCATCAGGAGTTTGCGTCCTTGAAAGAATGAGTCGCCAAGGTGGAGGAAGGGATAGATAATGTTGCTAGCTTTGGGAATGAGTTACTTGGGAAATCAACTTCGTTGAAGAAGAAAGAAGGGGACCTTGTTCATGAGGTATTATACCTGAAAATGGAGCGAGAAGCAGATTGCATTTGTTTGAGTAATTTTGGAGCATATAGAGAGATTAATCAAACAAGTGGAGGAACTCAAAGCTCACAAATGTGCTTGTGAGCC
Organism: Massospora cicadina; assembly: GCA_022478985.1. Taxonomy (NCBI): domain Eukaryota; kingdom Fungi; phylum Entomophthoromycota; class Entomophthoromycetes; order Entomophthorales; family Entomophthoraceae; genus Massospora; species Massospora cicadina. The sequence goes on from JAKSZP010012016.1 coordinate 131,030, forward strand.
TGATATGGCAAGCAATTATGAAGAAAGAAGTCCTCACACAATAATTGGTAAGTCAAATACCCCACAAAACATGCTGCCCGCTTTTGCTGCCATTTCAGAGATGATGCCTGAAGTCACTCCTCAAGTTAGCCGAGTGGCCAAACTGAGAGAATTAGCCGGAAATAACTAGAGAAATTTAAGACAATGCTGAATTTACCAACGTTCCATTGTGATAACGCCCCAGCGTTTTTCCAACTGTTTGACATGACCATGAATGGCTACGGGGATTGTCAAAAGGCGTTAACGGTCATGAATTGCCTAGACACTGACTGTCAGAACTTAGTGTTACCTCACATGGAGGGGAACAGCTGGTCATATGCTGAGGCAAAGGTGGCCATCATGAAAAGAGTTTGTGAGTTTGATGCGCATGTCAAAGTTCAAGCAGGAATTTATGGGAATTCAGTTCCATAAAGATGAGTCTTTAGTTAGCTTCACAGATCAGTTTTACCAGAAGTCACAGATCCTGGTTGGAGTGAAAGTATTGGATGACTTTGATGCCAGAATCGCCTTGCAAGCGGCACTTTGGCCCTATCGCAATTTGCATCACATGATGTCTTCCATGTTTGCAACAGAAATAACTACCTTGCAAATGGTAGATAATTTGAAGATTTTTGGGAGCAAAATTTGATGCACCAAATAGAAGCTTCATATCCAATCTGGTACGCAATCCAAATCCCATGAAGGGAAATGAAGGAGCTAAAGATGACCAATTAAACCATGCTGGGGAATAAGCCCAAAGAATTCAGATGGTTAAAAAAGAAGGAAAAGGTCTCCTACTAACGTGGTGGGAAAGGACAAATTGCCATGCACTGTAAGAAGCTGAAAAAGCAGATCAACGTGGTTCAGGCCAAAGAGTCAGCAGCCACCAAGGAATCGGGAAAAGGGCCTGCGGCCTAGATGGTGAACAGGCTAGAGCTGTGGAGAAGCCTGTTCCTCCTGACATTATGACTGAGGAAATTGATATTAGTGATCTGTTTGTAGATGATGAGCAGGATCAGCTGTATCAAGTGATCAATTTGGATGTAAGTGCCATGACCAGAGCTGGGGCAAAGAAAATCAACCCTGAGATAATCAAGGAAGTTGCCCAGCCGTAATCCCAACAACTGGCAGTCAAGATTCGAACTGTCAAGAATCCTGAAGAATTAACTGAAGTCCTTTTAGATGAGGCCAATTTGTCGATCCCCCTCAGCACAATAAAGGAATTGTTTCCTGATGTATTAGCGCAAATTATTCACACCCTAGATTTGGTTAATAACGCCGCTATTTACTCAGTAAACACTATATTGCAATACTCTGAATGTACATATATAGACATACAAGTGAATTGAGTGCGGGTGAGGGCAATTGTCAACCGTGGAGCGCCCATCAGTATTGTCTCAACCAAGCTATAAAGAGGATAAAGATCTCTCCAAAATTGGAATATAAGAAGGAATACGGGACAGCTGGGCCAAACACCACCCTCTCCTGTGGAGCGTATAGTGTGCTGCCACTACAATTTGGGTCATTGGTGGTATCTGCACCAGCAATAGTTTTAGTGAACCAAAACTATACCATTCTGATCAGAATGGAGTTTCTATGCAAATATGGAGTTGCATGTAACTTTGAGGATAATACGTTGACCTTATTGGATCAGACGTTATCATTAGTATATCAGAAGGATGATGAAGCTCTTCTAAATTGGAGAAACAACTTCATCAATCTAATATAAAATGACTGCATTGTCCCAATTCAGTACCAATTAGTTGGTAGAAAGCTGTGCAAAATGCTGGCGGAAATCTTAGAAAACTGGGGAATTCCACTGAGGATCATGAATGAGAGGACCATACCACCAGGATCGCAGATGATAGTCGACATGGGTTGACATTGGAGATTCCTGAGCTGTTGTATGAGGAGGTTGGAAGCCTCTGGAAGAAGTCCAGTATAGAGTCTTGGGTGGCTCCTGGGATATTAATGCTAGGCCATGGAGAAATATGAGTTCTCCTGTCGAATTTAAGCGAAAAACTGATGAAGATCAAGAGGAATCAGATCATCACGTTTGTTCATCTGATCCTGACAGCCAAATTGAGAAGATTCCAAGATTTTGGGACTCTCAACAAAATGGGATTACCAGCTGGGGTAACTAAAATATCAACCTACTAGTTGATCAAGAGCAGCTCACTGATCTATCAGAAGGTCAGCAAGAGGAGGTGCTCAAATTATTCAAAAAGTATCGGGAAGTATTCACTCAGGATGACCACAATTTGGGATGCGCATGAGACGTGATCCACAAGGTCAACACCGGGGAAAATTTGCTGATCAGAATGAGAACAATCTGACGATTGAAAGCTTTCAAAGCAGTAGTGGAGGATGAAATCAGCAAACTAGTGAATCATGGGCTTCTAGTTCCATCTTCAAGTCCATGGGTGAGTCCAATTCTGATTGTGAAGAAAAAGGATGAATCCAACTGAGTGGTAATTGACTACTGAAAGATGAACAAATTTATGAAGAAGGATTCATATCCCCTACTAAGGATTGATGATGCACTAGATTGTTTGGAAGAAGCGAAGTATTTCTCTGCGATGGATCTGATCTCAGGATATTGGCAGATCAACTTGCCAAAGGAAGACCAGGAAAAATGCGTGATTATTACCGCGCAGGGGCTATACCAACCGATGAGGATGCCCCAGGGTCTATGTAATGCGCCTGCAATGTTTCAGAGGGCCATGGACATGATATTGAGCAATTTGAAGTTGTCATGCGTCCTGGTATATCTGGACGATATAAACGTGTTCAGTAGGACTTTTGCTGATCACCTACACCACTTGGAAGAAGTATTCAAGTGACTGTCCATGGCTAACCTGAAGATCAAGCTAAAGAAGTGCCACTTATTTAAGAAAGAGTCATAATATCTGGGATTCTTAATCAACTCTAGTGGATTGCAGCTGCAAACCCAGAAGATAGCAGCCATAGAACGGATGGCTGTACCAAAGAGTGTTCAATACATCCAAGTGTTCCTTGGGATGGTAGGATACTATAGAAGATTTATTTGGGACTTCTCCTGAATAGCTGAGCCATTATTCCATTTATTGAAAGATCCAAAAAAAGAATTTTTATGGAATGAAGAAGCCCAGGAATCCTTTGATGAGGTACGCTGGTATTTAATAGATTCGCTGATTCTGAAATATCCAAATTTTTATCAGGAGTTTATTATTCAAACTGATGCTTCATTGACAGCAATTGGTGCTGTACTAAGCTAAGTAGACAAACTTGGGGACGAACATCCGGTGGCGTATGTGAGCTGGACACTCTCAGATGCTGAGAGGAACTACATCTTGACTGAGTGGGAATGCCTTGATGTCATTTATGCATGCAAACAGTTTAAGGTGTACATCCATATAACGCACTTTAAGGTGGTGACAGACCACTCTTTGTTGCATTGGCTGCACAATTTGAGAGAGCCATAAGGATGAATGGCCCGATGGGCACTTAAGCACCAGGCTTATGATTACAAGATTGTCCACCAAGCGGGGGCTTCTCACCAGAATGCAGATGGCTTGTTGCGGTTACCAATGGTCCAGATGGTATATCCACAGGTAGATGAGCTATTCCAGATAATGGTCAACGGAAAAATAGGGGATGAGCCCTAAAAAACCAAGGTGTGCTTCAGAAAACGATGAAAAACACCGAGACCATGGATGGCCAAGTATTTAAGATGATCAACGGGAAGAGGTTATTATTCCCAAAACTGTCAGAAAGAGCAGCAATAGTGCAAGCAGCTCACATGGTTGTCGAGCATGGAAGCCTGAGGAAAACAACCAATCATATTCACCAGTATTACTGGTAATCTATCAACTACAATGTCATGGATTTTTAGTTTGTTGCGTGGAGTGCCAGTTGCACAAAAAACTTAAGAATACAACTGGATACCGACTGGTCCGCCCTGGATTTGCCTGGCACATGGTGTCCATTGATGTGATGGGACCGCTGATGATGAGCACAGGGGGAGTTAAGTATATTATAGTTGCCATTGACCATCTGATGAGATGGGTCAAGATGAAGGCCCTAATAAGAGTAGATGCTACCAGTACTGCGAGGTTCATCCTGGATCAAGTAGTATACTGGAATGGATGTCCACAGGTCCTGCTTATCAACAATGGGACCAAATTCATGTCTCATGTGATCCCAAGATTGAATGAGATAATGGGGATTAGAGTATTCATGTCAGTACCTTACCAGCTGGAGACAAACGGACCTTTAGAATTAGTGAATGAAATGCTGGCCATGATGCTGAGAAAGCTAGTCGCAGGGAGAACTTCCACATGGGGAATGTACCTGAGTTCGGTGATGTTCACCTACAATATTAGTCATCATATGACAATGGGAAAGACGCCATTTAAATTGTTATATGGAAGAAAGGCCACGTTGCCACCAATTTTATATTTGGTGGCGGAACCTACGTCAGGGATGTGTACTGAGCAATATTTGAACTGACTGACAAATATGCTGATCAAAATGCAATTGCAAGCATTTAATACAACATTGAAGAAAAAGATACGTGCGAAATTGATGGACAATAGGAACCAACCAGCCTTAGCAGAATAATGAATAGGTGAAAGAGTTGCCTACTGCAATAGGCATGGTTTCAGAAGAAGAAACAAACTAATTTATTGTGGTTGGGTCCATTCAAAGTGATTGCCAAGACGGCAACTAATGCCTACTCCATAAAGAATCTCTTGGATGGAAGAGTTGTGAATTGAGTCCATGCTAAGTATCTGAAGTGATGAATAAATGAAAAAAAAAAACAAAAGAGTTCCCAAAGGACAAATGAACCATCAAGTTGATCATTTCCTGATGATTAGGTCAAATCCAAAAAAGGACCTCTGAACCAATATAGATGGTTAAGTTCGAAAAAAGGACCTCTGAACCATAGTAAACTGGAAGGTTTAAGTACTCAGGACCCAGTTTGGGGGGAATAAAAAGATGGACCGCTGAACTGAAACAAGGTCAAGTCCCATGGAAAAAAATAATAAAAATAAAAAAATTGATAAAAGATATTGGAAAAAAAAGAAGATATTATAAACCACATAGAGAAAAAACTGATATAATTTTATAATTTTTATTTTTATTAGTTGTCCTCAATATGGAGATGATTTCATCTATGTCGCCTCTTGGGGGAGGGAGGATGGATCATGGTAGGAATGAACAGCCCATTAAAATTGATGTGAGATTGGATGATAGCAAGGGCTAGACCTACATGAAACCACGTTCTTTGAGTGGATGCAGAGCCCTGTGAGAAAGTGATTAGGGGAAGGGAAATTGAGATGTCAGAAGAACCAAACGCAAAACCCCAGAGTGGGGAGGAAAGCAACATTATAAGAAGAGGCAATCGGCAAATAACCCCAAGTAATCTTAATATGGTACCAGAGCTGGAATATTAGTCTTGAGCGCCTGATTACGGGCTTCATCAAGAACACCAGATATGTGGGCCAGCAACTAACAAAGGAGCTTGACGGGGGTTGCCAAATCATGCCCCCTATCAATGCCATCAGCAGAAGATACTGATGGGAAGTGCCAGCGAAGAGATAGTTGTGCAGGGATCATATTGCATCCTGCAAGTGACAACTACGGGCTTCTCAGAAGATAAAGCCAAACAAACAGTGGAACCCAGGTGAGGCTGGAAGCTTTGTGGACCAACTTCAAAGAACTTGGCCAGCAAAGCGAAGAGCATAAGCATAGGTATCCTGATCCAGGATGTTATCAAAATCAGAGGGATTCAGCGCTAGGGTCAAAGTCTCAGTAACTTGGTCCTGGAGTTCAGCGTAGGGGAGCTCAAAGTGAATACTGTTACCAATGGTGAGCTCAGTAGCCAGAACAGCATGTTTGTAATATTGTCTGAGTCAGAAGAGGAACTCAGGAAGCAGGTCTGACCTGGCGAGAATTGAGCGATCAAGAGCAAATGGCATAATCTTTGGAGCATCTACAACAATGGTCAGTGCATCAGCAAAAGGAGCTGAATCCAGGAGAGTTTTAAAGTCCAACTCTGAATTTAATGGCAGAGGAAGAATTGGCAAGAGTAGTTTGAAATGATCACAAGCCTGGTTTTAGAGGGATTAGTTACCATTTCTGGTAAATCAATGGAAGGACTAGCTGCTGGTGCAAGACTAGGCGTATGAGTTCTGGAAGGACCATAGAAGAGGTTCCGCTGAGCATCCTGACTCATTTTCTGGAAGAGACGGAGGTCTTGATCAGACGTACTATTCAGAAGCTGCTGGTATCACGACTCATAATTTGACATATGATCTGGATGAGAGGGGGAGTCAGACTTATATGGAAGTTGATATTATGCACTCTACAATCTACTAATCTCCAATTTCGCAGAAATTAATCTCAAAATTAATGAGATAAGCTCTCAAGAGAAGAAAAAGAATGACTTGAACCAAGAGGTTATGAAAGAAATAACAAGGGCGAATAAAAATAAGTATTCTTAATTGAGCCACAAAACAAACATCGATGCAAGAGTCTCTTGTCTAGGATGAGGAAAAATCAGGAAATCAAGGACGCCAAACCAAGAATCCTGAATATGACAGCAGGTCATATGTCCTGACGGGGGAAAACTGGATCTTAACTAGTATTGTCATGAGTAAATCAATCAGCCCAGCACAACAGTAGATCGTGGGGACCACACTCTGAAAAGGTGGTAGTGAGGAGTTAGAGGAAGAGCGCCATATGCTGAAGGTCATCCCAAGCAGCATTAAGTATTGATGAGTGTACTCCACTTGAACCAATGAATTATTTGACCAAGTGTCTGAAGTGGAGTTCTCATGCCCTGGTCCTTTTCTTGCTGGAAATTTAGGCAAGAGGGGGATGTGTTGGGATTTTTGCCCATATTCCCAGCCTACTAGATTACCTGGAATTGCTAGGGGAAAATTCCCTAAGGCGAAGTGGATTGGAAATTGGTTGTCCTGAGTTTCAGAGTAACTATGTTTGGGGGATTTTGGGATATTCGCCTAGTCATATCTGTTGGAAATATTTCTAAATGAATATTTAAGATCTCATCGGGTGGGGTTGCCAACAAAATAGGGGCATCTGATAGTGATTAACTATCAGGTGTACTGATTGGTATCAGTCAGTTTTCATCACTGACTGATTGGGAATGAATATCAAGTTGTGAGGCGAGTGATGCCACCTCCAACTAGAAAATCGATTAGTTGGTGCATGACCTACCTTAATGGGTAATTAGTCCCATTACCTAAGCAGGTTGCTAGCCAAATATGGTTGGTTCGCTTGCATTGAGATTAAAATTTTAGGGACACATTTTCCAACTCTTTCCGTTTTAGGTCTCAAAGATTTACAACAACGTAATCCTAGCCAGGATAGGGAAGACCATCGCTGCTGAGATGAGGATGGATGATTCAATGGCAACGGCTGCCATTTCATTGAAGAGGTGTCAACTGAGGGTTAGATGACCAAATCCCACTATAAATTCCTTAGGATTCACTAAAATAAAGGACAGATAATAAAAGAGTAATTATGATAATAGAGTTAGATAGTTCTAAGTTATTCATTTGGAATATAGTTTAAAGAGTAAACTATCATCAGCTTCCATTGTGCTATTCTGTCTCAAGAATATTATTGCTGTGTGCGATAAAAGAAGACTCTTAGAGAAAAGAGTAAAGATCTGAGCAGGGATCTAGAGAATAAGGAGTCACAATTGGGGATAGCTGCTGACTGTGTGTTGGACCAAAGAGACTGTCACCAGGGTATCTCAGTGAAGATTGGGTCAGACAGAACAAGGGAACAAATCCCTACAATTACAATATTACAAGTATCTAATTGGGAATACTAGCCAAGCGTTGGGCCAAAATATAAGAATTCATACTCAAATATGGATAATGGTCATCATAAAATTATTGATTATAATCCATTCTACTATACAACGTGACAAAATGCATGAGGAAACCGAACCTGTGCAGTAAAAAATTACTAGGGTTGTAAACCAATAATAACTACTTAAGTAAATTTTTACACATGGTTAGTGGTCCCATCATGTTAATGGACACCATATGCCAAGCAAAACCAGGGCAGACCAGTTGGTATCCAGTCATATTCTTGTGCGGCTTGTGCAACTGGCACTTCACACAGCAAGCCAGATAGTCTGTTACATCATAGTTGATGGACTCCCAATAGTAGAACTGGCAAATATGATTGGTTGTCTTCCTCAGGCCTCCATGCCTCACAACATTATGAGTGGCTCAAACAATAGCTGCTCGTTCTGATGGCTTTGGGATTAGTAATTGCTTCCCATTGATTATCTTGAAAACTTTTCCAACCATGGTCTCAGTGTTTTCCATTGCTTTTTAAAACGCACTTTGGATTTCTTGGTGCTCATTTCCAATTTTCCGTTGACCATTCTCTGGAATAGCTCATCCACTTGCTGGTATACCACCTGGACCATTGGTAACCATGATAAGCCATTCACATTCTGATGAGAAGCTCCATCTCAGTGAACTATCTCATAATAGTAAGCCTGTAGCTTTAGTGCCCATTGGGCCGGTTGTCCTTCTGGTTCTCTTAAATTATGCAGCCAATGCAGCAAGGAGTGGTCTTTCGCCACTTTGAATTGTGTTCCATAGATATACACCTAAAACTGTTTACAGGAGTAAATGACCGCAAGGCATTCATGCTCAGTCATGGTGCAATTCCTATAAGCAGCTTATTAGTCTGTCTCACATACGCCACCAGACGTTTATCCCCAAGTTCATCTACTTGGCTCAGTATGGTGTCATTCGCCATTAATAAAGCATTAGTTTGTATTATAAATTTTCAATTAAAATTCAGATATTAAAAGAATTGGAGAATCTACTAAATACTGGCTTAACTCATCAAAGGATCTCTGGGCCTCTTCACTCCAAATGAATCCTTTATTCAGATCCTTCAGCAAATGGAAGAGGGACTCAGCAATTCTTGAAAAAATTTTAAATGAATCTTATATATTATCTGACCATTCCAAGGAACACTACGTTATCTCAGACAATCTTTGGTAAAGCCATTCACTCTATGGCTTCGATCTTCTGGGCTTGAACTGCAGTTCACTAGAGTTGATTAAAAATCCCAGATATACTAACTCTTTCTTGATAAAGTGGCACTTCCTCAGCTTAATATTCAGTTTAGCCATGGATAGTTGTTTAAACACTTCCTCCAAGTGGTGCAAAATGGTCAGTGAACGTCCTACTGAACACATTTATATTGTTTAAGTACACCAGGACGCATAACAACTTAAGTCATTTAGTATGGTGTCCATGACCCTCTGGAACGTCGCAGGCGCATTGCATAGACCCTGGTGTATCCTTGTTGGTTGAAAAATCCCCTACGCGGTAATAAGCGCGCATTTCTCCTGGTCTTCTCTTGAAAAATTGATTTGCCAATATCCCAATATTAGATCCATAGCGGAGATATACTTTGCTTCTCCAAATTGATCTAGAACATCAACTATTTGTGGTAGTGGGTATGAATCCTTCTTCATAATCTTTTTCAGCTTCCAATAATTGATCACCACTCAATTAGAGCCATCCTTCTTCTTCACAATAAGGATAGGGCTCACCCAGAGGACTCAAAGTCTGAACTAGAAGCCCATGCTTCACTAGTTTGCTGATTTCTTCCTCTACTACCACTTCAGCCACATTTGACTATTTAATTGATCTCATTCTTATTGGCAATTTTTCCTAGGTATTGACCTGTGGATTACATCTCCTGCGCATCCCAAATCGTGGTCATCCTGGGTGAATACTTACTGATACTTGTCAAATAGCTCAAGCACCTCCTCCTGCTGTCTGTCCATCAGATCAACAAGTATCTCTCAATTGAACAATAGATCAATACTCTCAGTTATCCCTGCTGGTGATCTCATTTCATTGAGGGTCCCAAAATTGTGGAATTTCTTCAATTCAGCTGTTGGGATTAGATGAACAAATGCAATAATCTGATTACTTTCAATCTTTATTAGTTTTTCACTCAAATTCGCCAAGAGATCTCAAATTTCTCTATGGCCTGGCATAATTGTTCCAGAAGCCACCCAAGACTCTATCCTGGCTTCTTTCAGGGGCTTTCAGCTTCCCCGTACAGCAGCTCTGGTATCTCCAATGTCAACCTCATGTCAACTATCATCTGTGATCTTGGTGGTATGGTTCTTGCACTCTTAATCCTCAGCAGAATTCCCCAATTTTCTAGGAATTCTGTCAGCAATTCTCATCTCTTTCAGCCAACTAGTTGGTATTGAATTGGGACAATGCCATCATTGTAAATCAGATTTATGAAGTTTTTTCTACTAGTCAGTGGAGCTTCTCCATCTTTCTGATAAACCAATGGAACGTCTGGTCCTATATGGTCAACGTATATCCTCAAAGTTACATTTAACTTCATATTTTCAGACAAACTCCATCTCAATCAGTTTATTGTAGTTTTGGTTGGCCAAAACTATTGCTGGAGCAGATACCACTAAGGATTCAAATGAATTGGTAGAGAACTATATGCTCCGCATGAGATTGTGGTATTTGGCTCAGCTGTCCCATATTATTTCTTGTATTCTAAATTGGGAGAGATCTTCATAATCTTCACCAGCTTGGTTGAAACAATGTTGATGGGCACTCCACTGTCAACTATCGCCCTCACCTGTACTCTTTAATTAGTATATTTATATACATACATTCAGAGTATTGTAAAATCATGTTTATTGAGTGTATATCAGCATTATTTTGCTGAATTGAGGGTGTGAATTATTTGTGCTGATAAAATCAGGAAACAATTCCTTGATCACACTAAGGGGGATTGACAGGTTTGTCTCATTTGATTTGACTTTGGTAAATTTTTCTAAATTATCTGCAGCTCAAATCTTGTCCACCAGTTGTTGTGTGTATGGCCAAGAAACTTCCTTAATTAGTTTAGGGTCAATTTCCTTTGCTCTGGATCTTGTTACTGCGTTCACATCTAAATTGACAACTTTATATAGCTGATTCTGCGCATCATCATCTACAAACAGATCACTAATGTCAATTTTGTCATGCATAATATTGGGAAGAACAGGTTTTTCTACAGCTCTAGACTGTTCCTCATATAGGCTGTGGCCCTTTTCCCAACTCCTGTGCAGGTGTAGACTCTTTCAAATGGGCCATATTAATCTGATCTTTATGTTTTTTGCAATGCACAGCGAACTGTCCTTTTCCTCCACACTGATAAAAAATTTGTTCCTTCTTAATGATCTGCTTAAACTCTTCAGACTTATTTCCCAACATGGCTTGGTTATTCAACTCCTTAGCACTCTTGGTCTCCTTTGTGGGATTCAAACTTTCACTGGATTTTATTTGAAACTTCTATTCAGAGCATCAAAGGTAGCCACAATATTACAAATGATCCACCATTTGAAATATTATAATCTCTGTCATGAACATGGAAGACATCATTTGATGAAAGTTGCAATAGGGCCAAAGGGCTGCTTGTAGTGTGATCCAAGAATTAAAATCACGCAGCACTTTCACTCCAACCAAAATATGCGATTTTTGGTAGAAACAATTTGCAAAACTTGCTAAGGATTCATCTTTCTGGAATTTATTGCTCATGAATTCTTGATTGCACTTTGACATGCGCGTGGGACTTCCAAATTCCTTCATAATGGCCGCCTTGGCCTATGAGTACAACTAGCTGTCCCCCTCTAGATGTGGCAACACTAGGTTCTGACAATCAGTATCCAGGCAATTCATCACCATCAAAGCCTTTTACAATTGCCATAACCAAACATTGTCATGTCAAATAATAAAAAATGCTGGAGCGTTATTCCAATGGAAAGTAGGTAATTTAGGTGTCACTTTAAATTCCTCTGAAGCATCTCTATCCAGCACTCTTGGTTTGGCTACTCAACTAACTTGAGGAGTAATTTCATAAGTTATCTCAAAATATCTGTGAAAGCAGGTGGCATATTTCTTGGGGTAGTCATCTTTCCCACTGGAGTCTGTAAAGTTCTTTCTTTGGAGTCAGTTGCTGCATATGGCTCACATTCACATTTGTGGGTCTTCAACTCCTCAACTTGCTTAATTAGTCACTCTAAATATATGCTGAATGCTCATAGTTGAACGCAATCTTCTTCATGCTCTGTTCTCAAGAAAAAGACTTCTTGAACTAAATCTCCTTCCTTTTTCTTATATGACGTTACTTTTCCAAGTAACTCATTGCTGAAACTAGTGACATTTTCAACCCTTTCCTCAATCTTTGTAACTCTCTCCTCCAGAACAGCAAATTCATGATGATCTGCAGAATTCAAAGCGTTCTGGCTGACGGTTGCTAACTCTGTCCAGAGTTTTATTATTTAATCTTATATGACATCATACCCCAATATCTTACTCACTTACACCCCTGTAGTGAGCACCAATTGTTAAAATTTATGGGTTGTGGATTGTTCACGACTGATAACCCCTAAATTTATAACTGCACAGGTTTGGTGTTGTGCAATCCTTTGCATTGTCTGATAATATATATTTGATTGATAATAGTATGAAGACTATTATCCGAAGTTGAATAGATCACATGTTTTGGGTATAACGCTTGACCATTATTCCTTCTTGAAATACTTAATATGTATTCAACAAGGATTTGTTCCCTTATACCACCCAACTTGATCCACGCTCAGATCCACATTTACAGCTCCTCTCTGGTGACACACAGTCAGCAACAATCCCCATCTTAGCTCAGCTTCTCTTCTCTGGATCCTTGATCCTTACTTTTTATCCTAAAGAGTCTCCGATTAAAGCACACAAGCAATAATTTCCTTGAAGATGATTTGAACTAATGAATTCTGCTAAAATATGTTTTTTATTAAGTGAAATCTTAGGGGAATTTATAGTGGGAATTTGGCGCCTAACCATCAGTTGGAACCTCTTCAATAAAATGGCAGATATTGCCATTGAATTACCCATTGTCATCTAATCAGTAATGGTCTTCCTCATCCTGGATAGGATTTCATCGTCAGACATACTTGAGACCTAAAATAGAAAGAGTTGGAAAACGTGTCCCTAACGTTTTCCTCTCAATCCCAGCAAACCAACCATTATTGGCAAGCGACAGCTTAGGTAATGGGACTAGTTACCTATTAAGGCAGGTCGTGAACCAACTAATTGATTCTCTAGTTGCAGGCAGCATCACCCGCCTCACAATTTAATCCTTAAATTCCCAATTGTTCAGTGATGAAACCTGACTGATCCCAATTTGGTATACCTGATAGTTAATCATTGATTAACTATCAGATGCCCCTATTTTGTTGGCAACTCTTCCAGATGAGATCTTAAGCATCCACTCATATTGATCTCCACTAGATCTGAACCAGGCGAGTTACCTAAAATCCCCCAGCATTGTTAACCCAAAATCAGGGGTCAACCAATAGCCAATTCACTTTGCTATAGGGAATTATCACCTAGCGACCTCTGGTAATCAAGCCAGCTGAGAATGTGAGAAAAAATACCAATACCCTCATTCATGCGTTCCCATTTAATCCTTACACCCTTTAGTACCTAAGACAACATTCCTCACTGGTATAATTGTCAGTCAATTCTCAAAGTTTTTTCTAATAAAAATAAATCTCTTTTCCAACCCAACTTTCCAGTTATAAAATTTTACCATGTTCTGTCATGGCTGCTACCCAGTACCATGTTTCCAAGTTTGTGCAACGACTGGGCCCTAGTGGCTACTATCACAACGTTGCTGCCTACCTACTCAAATGGGGTGTCTAAGTTACTGGCTTGTTGGGGAATCCCCACTTGTGGACGACCTCTGGAATCAAGACGTACCATTATTTTTTGGAGATCATTTCTCCCTGCTGGGCAAGGTTTTTGACCTTGCTTCTCGCTCAACAACCCATGGCCCTCAGTGCATCCAAGGCCCTCCGTGGGTCCCAAGGAGTTTACTGAAGCATAATCTGCTGCCACCACAGCGGCCTCAGTTTAGTTACTAGTAGGAATGGTGGTGACAGCGGTCGTCAGTCACTGCTCCCTCATCACTTTGCTCCCCGCCCATAACCAATCATTTGGATGGCAATGCTCCTGGCATTCTGGGTTGCTTTTTGGGTGTTTATGCACCCCAACTGTCAGGCCAGTCTCAATTTCATTTAAAACTTCTGTGACAAACAGCCTACCCTCTGAAGGTTTCCCATTTGCTCCCTCCCCACCACCCTATAGTTGGTGGAAAAAAATCTGAGAGGTATGCTAGGAGGTGGCAGTGGCTAAAAGCCTTTGCCAACAGGAAAAATGCAGTTTCCTATTATGTGGAAGGTTACTCTGCTGGTTTGAGTCCTGCTCCTAAGGGTAAGTTGATGCCAAATGAAATGGAATTGCTTGAATCACCCTTAGGCTCAAAAATCCCCATCCTCCATTCCTCTCTATTACTGGTAAAGGATAACCATTCTTGATAGGTATGGGATTGATAAACCCTTTTTGATATACAATGGGACCTCCCATTCCTGAACTGGCCATGAGTGTAACTTGCTGTCCACTGGAAGAGTTGTTTTCATTGCGCCAAGAGCATTTGTGACAGAGTAAAAATACTTAAAAATGATTTGATACCAATCTGGATGGTCTGGTTGGTTATGAATTAGCTTCAGTAAAATTTTAGGGTGTCAATCAGCTGTAATCACTTTTTGAAGATATTCCCAATAGCAATGCACCTGTTTCAAGTTACAAATTAAGTTGCTTATATGGCAACGGTACCTGATAGATTCTGCTGTCACTCCATTTTTTTCACTTTCCACTCATTTAGTTGTTATAAAATAGGGGCTTTAATCTAATTTAAATGTGAATTAAGAAGTTTGCAGGTGTTGGACATTCTCTTTCTTGACTTAAGAAAAAGAATGTTGGAGGTATTAGGGCTCTCAAATCTGCTACCCCAATTTGCCCATCTTCTGCCTGATCCTCAAATAATATTGTGGCTATTAATGATGTGAGTACTCACAGCGAAAAGACCTTAGCAGATTCTCAGTGGAATCCTAACCATTGGAAAAACACGATTTATCACAAAAAATGGCTTAAAAAGGTAAATACTAACAATAGGATTACTCTGACTTCTCAGCTGAATTTGAAGAGTTCACTATCGCATGGATCTGAACCTTTGTGAGGTGAGAAGATTTTACCCATCAATGATTGGGTGCAAGTTAACCAATCATTACCATCTGAGCCTAACCACCGCTGAGGTGCAAAGATTTTACTTGAGGATGATAGGGCAAAAATTAGCCAATCATTACCATCTGAATCTGACCACCGCCAAATTACCCAATCATTACCAACTGAGTCTGACCACCGCCAAGGTGAAAAAATTTTACTCGCTGGTGATTGGATATAATTCATCCAATCGTTACCACACAGGTCAGTTTTGCCTCAAAAATTTTATCTTTAAGCTGATAGGCCAAAAACCTATATTACCTAATTTAGATAACTGAGCTTTACATTCTTTTGCCTTGAATACCCCTGCTCTCAAAAGTCAAACTAGTTTAAATAGGAAAAACTAGTATCAAGAAAGGGACCTTTCCTGGTTTTGCCTGCTTAAAATAATAAAAAACATAAAAAACTTTAATAAGTGCTATTTTATACTTTTATTAAAAAAGTAAATATCTCACTTAAAAATATTATTTGTGGCATCCATTGACAGAACCCACAAATTGGTGCTTACTACAGGGGTCAATTCCCCTGAATACTTTGATAAAGTATTAACAAAAGTAATAGAGGCTGCAAACGTGAGCAGCTCTCCTGAATCCCGATTAGTTGCTCTCAAGAAGCAACTAGCTAGCTCTTTCTCCCATCTCAAAGAGCTAGAGCAACGGCCATTCAAACTACCTATGAAGGACAGATACACCCCGGGTGAAGGGAGTGTTGCCTCCTTCTTGTACGTTTATGAAGCTGCAATGGATGGCGCTACTGACAAACAAAAAGTTCAGTACATTCTTCCCTGTTTGAGCCGCCAAGCTCAAGAGTTGATCGTCCCTCATCTGGATCCTCAGCACACCTGGCCAGAGGTCAAGAAGGCCCTTTTAGCTGGATTTGGGTCCCAGCAGAGCTTACACTGGGCAAAACAGGCTTTCATGCGCCTATCCATGTATGAGGGTGAAACCCTCTTTAATTTTGCTGAGCGGTTCTATCTCACTGCTCAAAGGTTGGCTACGTCTAACCTGCTTACCCTGGATGATGCCATCGCCGCCATATTAACAGGGTTAGCTTCACAATCCTCTCTCGCCGGGCATATCATCTCAGTGAAACGCCACTTCACAACCTTCCATGACATAAGAGAGGCTTTGTTAGACGTCGCCCATATTCCTTTAGAGGAGCTGGAGCCTGCTGAACAGTTGGAGGTGAGGCCACCTAGGCCTATCCTCCCCACAAAACCTGCTTCTTCGGTGCATCTTAAAATGGACCTTCCTCATTCATGCAAAGAGGAGATCCCTGCTGGTT